>LUCH01000075.1:301414-315588 GCA_013368495.1 Paragonimus heterotremus | reverse complement strand
AAGTGGTTAACAACCTACAACTTCATATCTTAGTGCATCTTTATCAGTCATCAGTAGCCTATCTGATAAACCGGTAGTCCAGCCGGTACCAGCTTTTATGCTGTCTCTTTGTAATAAAGTCGAAGACAAACGAAATTCACGACATTTTTAAATTCTCTTTAAACAAAGTAACACTTATTTTCTGCAAATGGGGAAACATGAACAGCGCGGAAGCCTGGATTATCGTTTCTCGACCATGTGAATTTTGGCTAGATTATAGAACTTCCTTTGAACGAAAACAAGATAATGATCCTTGTTATTCATATGTTTGATTAGCAGGCAAATTTATCATTCTACCAGAAATGTGCTTTTGCCCACTTTTTTCATCCGGACACACTGAATAAATACTAATTTTCATTGTTTTTTTGTCTAGAAATGTTTGAATGTCATAAGTCATTGAATTATATGATCAGGGTTTGATTGAAGTAATACCTGGGATTAGGTATCTGGAAGTCTAGACAGAACAAGGACAGATGTTGCACGATAATTAATTTTGTCTAGCCGTATGAGCAAGTACATTTGGCAAAACGTGGTTGCACGATCATGTATTTGGCCTGACCAGTTTATTTCAAACTATCACAGCTAACTAAATATGTACAATGTTTCTGTCAGTCACTTCACTCATTTTGCTTTCTTCTCTCATCCTTCTGTTACTACGTATTTGGATTGTGATTGTTGAACGAAAAGTTGCCACATTAGATCTTACTACGCCTTACTTTATAAGAGTGTCTTAATGTAAGTTATTCATCCTCATGTGATCCACTTTTTCTACGGGTTCCATTGGGTTGCTATCCATACCTATCGCCGTAATGCTAAACATGACGGTGAATTTTCTGACAGGTTCTGTGTCAGCGGCAGTACGCCTCAGGGTTCTGCATTAAACCCTTTGCGGCCTAATTCATTCGTGCTTGTAATCATATAGCTCGTCAACCCTACGGTGCAAATTTGCGTTGTTAAAACCGACATAGTAGATAGGGTAGTCCACAGCGAGAGGCCGTAAAACGATATTTTGTATCGTTTGGCCACAGGTACTCGGTTCCTGCTGAACCTGATCACATGTAAAGCAATACACGGCCGTTATTCAGGCTGCATAAAGTACCTTCTTGAATCAGAGGAACTGAGTATCATCGTCCCTCAACGAAACTCACAAACGACCGGTCCATTAGCCGTTGACTCGTCTTTTACCTCAGTATTAGTAACTGAGAAAGTGGGTTTTAGGATTGAATTAATTACTGGACTGTGTAAATGATCGTACTTAAGTTGTTATCGGCTTACGATCAACTCATGGTTGGGTTCATCTCTTAGACTAACTAGCTAAGTCTGCCATTTGGACCTCATGCGGAACTTTGCGCCCATTCCGAAAGTACAGCGACCAGTCAAAAGCTGGTTACAACGCGTCGTTTGTTACCTCATTCGGAAAGATCAAATAAACCTGGTCAGATCTCTGCAATTTTAGCAACACTCCTCGATGAGATGACCCGATTCCTTCGTTAGTGTTTGTAAAATTGCTGCCAAATACCCTGCAAGCTCATATGGTGGA
Source organism: Paragonimus heterotremus (assembly GCA_013368495.1). Classification (NCBI taxonomy): domain Eukaryota; kingdom Metazoa; phylum Platyhelminthes; class Trematoda; order Plagiorchiida; family Troglotrematidae; genus Paragonimus; species Paragonimus heterotremus. The sequence goes on along the minus strand of LUCH01000075.1, from coordinate 314,009 downwards.
CAGCCAATCCAATCCACAATGGGTCTGAGAAACACACGTGCCTCTTGTGACTATGTACATGGAATTAGCCCGATTTACATAAAGCAGGATACAAAAATTTATAGTTCTGATCAGCTGTCACTGTGTTGTCAACGTGTCAGATGAGACTTACTAACTATCATGTTGAATCGTCCATCAACTTCATCACTTGTTACACAGTGTGCTTTGTCTAACCTAAATAAGGTAACTTGCTGAAGTTGCAGCTTCAATTGCGTCGTTTGATTTGCGAAACGTAAGCATCCGATATTTTGGTATGTTTAATCCATAACAGCATCAGGCAGAGACTGGATGTACATATTCATAATACCAGCCAGTTTCGTCATACCTGAGCGAACATTCAGTCAACCTCACCTTGTTACTACTGGTCAGTGTCTCAGTAAAGTACTCCTGTAACAGGTATGACAACTTGTAGCTTGATTTCTCCTCTGCTCATCTCTGTAACCTCTCGTCACTGGCAATCTTACTATCGCTGAATTAAAATTGAGAATATCTCTGTTTCCTTTTTGAACTTCAGAAGGCGGATTCAGATTCTCACAAGCGTTCTTTGGTGTTTCCAACCAGCAATTTTTTCATTAGTGTGATGTTAATTGATTATTTCATATAGATGGCCTTGTCGTCATCTTGCTTGAGGTGCTCCAACACGGAGACCTCCACTGATCAAGAAATGTTCGACTGGGTTTGTTTTCGTGATTTCCGCAATCGTCTGCCAGGGCGAAGCCTTTAGGTATTCGTGGCAGTGTCCACGACTTAACAGTTGACAAAATATTATCATTATTACTGACACCTGTAATCAAGTAAGCTTAGTACTCAACGAATCGTTCACAAAGTGGCCAGTAATTGTATTGCTTCTGGTCCTATTCCAATAATTGAACTGGGACTTACATTTCGAAAAATTGTGAGCCGTCTTACGAGCTGACATTGAAGAGACTGTTTTGATTCAGATATGATAACCAATGAATTAGCGTTCAAATCATGAATAATTCTTTTCTGCTACAACCAGCGTGCAGTGGCAGTAAGAGGTAGGGTATCCTGAGTCATCCGAAAGCTTATGTAAAAGTGTATGACAAGAGGGTGTCACTGCATTTATATGGATCACAATATATCGGGACAAATGGTGAAGTATAGAATTGCTGAATTGCGCTGAAATCTATCTCGATAATTAGGGTCCGTTGATAGATTTTGTCACCGGAAGATGTTGATAAAGTGGGCGAAGTAGCTTAACAACGCAAGGTGTTAATTGATAAAATTGGGTTGTCACGGTCAAAGGTTGTTTGTGTAGTTAGTTGACGTTGCATAGAGTACTCCTCCTATTTTCTTTTTTGACAACTTAAATCCTAGGTGTCGTAAACTGGGTACCGGAACCCCCACATTCTTCTTTTCAGTCCGAGGTCGGCGTCTTATGAACTATTCATGGCCAGATGCTGGCTAATAATGCGTCCGGTAATCGAAATGACAAAGGTGTGCACGCGTATTGTTTACATTTTTGACAAGGGAGCCGGTGATACGTCGAAATATACCAGACGCGGATTTAACTCCGGACTGGCAGCGGATATAACGAAGCAACCATCCATTCCCAGACAGGGGTACGTATATTTCTACAGTGTCTTTTCTTGAGCACACAAGTAAGGGAAATACCAATAACGCATTCCATATGAGAAGTCAAATTAATCACGGGCGGATCCGTCTGTGAAAGCTGTGGTGAGATGTCCGATAACAGCAATAAAACTTATTACGAGGTCTTGTATGCGCCATCAGGCGCATGACTAATATGACCGGTCATTAATTATGAAACATTTGCGTACTGTTGAACTCACTATTTTTACCTGAAGGCCAAATTTTTGCAACCATTTCGAACTTATCAAATGCCTCTTCAAGTAGGCTTCATGCGTTTGTCTAGTTCCGCGAAGGTGACGTGTTTCATCTTCATTGTTGATCCGCTGTCGTAAAAGTCCTGTTAAAGTTTGGTGGACATTTATTAATGGTCACTGTCTGTACTACGTCTACTTTGAAGAATGAGGCAAGTTATCGGGACCGGCTTGGAAAAACTGTGAGAAAAGTCCAATAGTCTAGTTCGCAAGATAAGCCTCTACAAGAAACCCATACACCATTGGTTTATTAAGATTGGCTTGATATGCCGGAACGAGGCTTGTGATGTTTCCCAAGAGTTACAGACAAATAGTCGGACTAAAAATACCATAAGGCTAACTAAACTGAATAATCAGCACAACCTTGAATGATCAGAAGAACCACTCACATTGTGGTCAATACTCACAGAAAGACCGTACACAAGACGTTTGTTTGATAGCCCCGATTTTTTTGGCGGATCCGTTTGCACTGCTTACTATCTTTGTGGACGTTTTACTAGGTACAGACAATCTATGCATGGTGTGGATGTCCAATTGTGAAAGACCTATTTTACCAAGAATTCCCACAAATTCACTAGCGTGTGCGGCCAGTTCCACGTATCGGCCGACTCTGGCAAAGGCTGCGAACAGTTTAATGAAGAGACAAATTTTGCCGTAAACTTTGAACACAAAGCAATCATTAACGAGGAACACTTTATGCTTTAGGACTCACTGACTTCAGCGCGTTACTGATTTGCAGTTTATCTAAAAGTCACACAACTGGCACTCACTCCTTTATCTACTGAGGACTGATTCACCTCACCGTACATCATCAAAGTGTTTAAACTAGCTTCTGCATCTTGTTAAAGGAACACTTACTACGGTCCTGTGAAAGACACGTTTCACCACGCTGTCTACTGCAAGCAGGCAATGCTGGCAATAAACACCCACGCCTTTTAAATGTGCAAACACTGTTCGTCGACTCACCTTTGCAAGAAACAGTGGACATTTTGCCTAATGTTGTTTATGTTCCAAAACGATCTTAACTACAACTTTAATTGAAGCAAACACTCGCTCTTGTTGAGCACCTATGCTAAATTATTTTATTTTTATGACATGGCACATCGATAACCTGACGCCATCTTAACGAGCACATTCCTACTAATTTTTCATCATTACGATGAAGTAGCAAAATATTCTCTTTAGGAACAATGAATTTCACCATGGCTAAATTGGTCACACGCGTACACGGAAGAATTTGTGGGAATTCGCGGTAAAATTAAGTCGTCCATTAATGGACATCCACACCAGGCACAAAATGTCTGTATTTCGTAAAATGCTGATAAAGATACCATGCAACGCAAATAGATCCGCCAGAAAACAATCTGGATTATCAAACGAACGCCTTGTATACTAGTTTTCTGCGATTACTGACCACCGTGAGGTTCTCAGCAATTATTGCAGTTGTCATTCACCCGATTGTAGCTGGAGTTTGAGACGTCTGAAGAAACTTGTGCTGTGATCCAAGAACGTGGATGGCACAAGGGTTGTTTATTCGACAGAGTAATACATGGGTTAAGCATTTAAATAAGACCAGACAAAACCACTCATTTGCACTTGGTATTCGGCCCCAGACCGTCTGAACTGCCACAGACGTCAATGCTCAGTTCCATTAAGTTGCAGGGACCATTATGGGTGATGCTGCCCTCTGATGCTTCTTCCCGTATTTTTCCTGTGGCTTGTACGATGTCAAAATATATGCTCTGGTCCTACTACTGAATAGCCGCGGTATGAGTAGTATAATACGACCGTTCATCTTCACTGCACTTGAAGGAACTAACGCAGCTGAATGTCAGAATATTTATCCAAGTAAATTGCTGGATGATCATAGTTTTACCATGTAATTGACTACCCGTCACTTTGTCGAAATGGGACACACGTAGCATCTGACGATTGCTACGTAATGAAAGTCAATATCCGGCGAAGTTGGTCGGAGGTTTACCCGTCGCTTGTGTGAGATCTAGCTTGTGTTCTAAAATAATGTCTATTTATGCTGAGTTTTCTGGGTCGTTCGTTTATTTTTTTTACCACATTCCTATGACAGGTGCTTTTCGTTTTTCTACGTTCCTTGTATAATGTGATGATCAATTGATATGGTACTTTTGTCGATGAAGAGCGCACTTGGTAACATGCTACCACCGATTTTGTTCCCTGATTTGTGTTTCCGAATTTTGTATCAAACTCAACTGTTTAGGATGCCAAATTAATTTGTTCTACACTAAATATGACTGAATTACTATGTATATTCGCGCTTGTTTCGCCAAATCACCTACGCAGCATCACACTATAATGGCCAACGAATTAAAGCGTCCAAGTCAGGTTTCTGAAAGCGGTCGGTCGCACTGACTACCAACAAAGTGGTGCCTGGTTTTTTCGGTTATTTTGGGCCGTACTACGTCAGTCTAGGAATTATGATTTGTAATGGTCTACCGTCGTGACACTTACTCCTGGGTGATGAATTTGATTGTGCGACAAACGTGGTGCAGATTAGACCCAACAAAGCAAAAACAGTTGTGTGCTTACTTCGTTGCTGGGCACCGGGAACAACCGTCTGCAAAATATCCTCTTTTAAACATTCTTGGTGGTGGTTTGTGCTCGATGGTGTAATAATCAGGTTTAAACTTTAGTCACTTTCAGCCCACGACGAACTAGGAGGTGCGACAAGTAAGAACCTTGAATTAGCGTTTCCTACCAGTTCAAATGTTACGGGACGAATCGCTTAGTGAAATAAGCAAAATAAATCTTGCAACATCAACCGATCCCTCGAAGAGAACTGCAAGAGGTTGTGCAAACTCTTGAGTAGAATCCAATGCCAGTTGTTCGAAGACTAATTGGGTTAAATCGGTGAGCGTTGTCTGAGGTAGATTCAGTATCGGGTAAATGTTTTTTGTATTATTCCAATTAACTAATCAGATTGCAGCGGAGCTATCGGACGTTTGTACAGTTTTACCCCGTCATCTACATACACCCCAGTTCTTTGTTGACATCCTATTAACTGATTCGTTCAACCGGTACGTATGCCACATATGATCACGTTCTGACTAAGTTTTATGAAAACTACCTGCAGTGTATATTTATTACATCTGCAGTCCAGTTGGGTCCTGGTTTCCGATTGGCGTTTTACTACTTATATCTTCTCTTCAAGGTGGGAATCACGCCGTTTGATCGAGTACCGAATGGTGATAAGAACGATCCAATAATGAACAGAGTTGACTATCGAGCTTTTGCTAAACGAGCTGCTACAGACTGTTAGTTATCAATTCGAAGTGACCTATAACATTTAACCACAAGCAGTGTGACTGTAGCAATGGACATTATCTGGAAGTATTTGATACAACCTCCAACCGAAGTTAATTAACCGCCATGTTGATAAATGGCACCAGTTATTAACAAATTACAAAACGATGAAGTTTGTTCTATATCGACCTTAGATGGGGCGCAGCTGGACGAATGGGATTCAGGAAATCAGAGGTATTGAGAAGAATATTCAATAAACAGTTGATTAGCGACGGCATGGATTACTCCAGCACTCAATTAAATTCAGTATTACATAAGAATAGCGTAATAAGTGGAAGATGTGGTAACGGAAAGTCGCTGGATGAAGTAATTAATAATGGGTTTGGCACAGAAGAGAAGAGCAGAACTGTCACATTTTCGTCAACTCGAAAGAGTGTTTCGATTAGTTAACTAGGTAGATTGCAACAAATGCGTTTAGCCATGTCAGCTGTATTTTTCTCAAGAAATATGGTGATCAGTCGTCTCTCATGATCTTGTTAAAACGGCTAGTGTTTGAATCGCCCCTAATTCACATGCTTAAATGTTCAGACAGCTTCCCCATTCCCCACGAATTCCGGTGTCCTTCACGATTTAAGCATTTGTGTTTTTCCGTTTTTTCTGGGTAAGCCCTATGCTTATTCCTATGAGCCCGTTCCCGCCAAACACATCTGAATTTGTTGTTCTAGACGTTAGGCACTCAAAGGTCTCCTCCACTGCCCTACAAAGTTGTCTTATTAAATCGTCTAGTTGGTCTAACGCACGTGCCTCATCGTTCACTAAGTGCTAACCTTTTCGATGTTTTTCTTCTATTTAAGAGAACGTACTGCCACCAACTTTCTGATCACCTCAGGCATAGTATACCTCAGAGCTGTCGATAAAAACAATGGCAAACATGTTTATCTATGTGTTAGCCGTCTATCAGGTATTCTATATTTGCGATACTGATGGATTTGACGGTGCCATCACTGAGAATCAGTGAATAATATATTGGCGATTCGTTTGAATATTTTTCTTATTATGTATGCGACAAATCTGATACTATAACTACTGAAGTAAATGTGGAATAGTTCATGTTGTAAGAGCTAGAACAATCAATCCGTATCAATCACCATGCTCCCATAGTTAATTCATTCACGAAGGTATTGTGACAGTTTCCTCTAATTGTTGCTGCTTTGGAACCGCGTGGTACAATAAACAAACTTTTGTGATCAGTTTTCTATGAACTGGCTCCCTTTCAAATTTAGTGAGATCTATCTTCACGGAAGATCGGAAAGGAATGTTGTTGAATATCGATCTGTACCGGTTGACTTAAGCAACAGTAATCGAATAACATTCGGGGGACGCTAATCATCAGGTCACCTCTATTATCCAAACTTTATCACACTGGTCAGTGAGAAATACCCTTAATGTTAGTGGACGGAAAAGACGAATCACTGTAATTGGGATTAGCTGAAGAGCAAGCGTTTATATATAGACAGGTGTATGGAGATATTACCTTTCTGAAGTTTTGGCAGTTAACATTCAGAGGCTAGAATCCACCTGATTGAAAACTTATTAGACGTCTGCACTGGGATCCAGTAAGAATATAGACTACAGAAGTTGCGATGGAGCATACGACGTTGCAGTGGACCTCCACAACATTGTGTTGCGTAATTTAAATCGATAAATAGACACTTGAATGATAACTGGATGCCACGAGGATATAATGATAGCATTTACGCAGTAGTGATTGTAAACATTGGTTACAGTAGTAGTGAATGTACTCACACCCAACGTACCGTTTGAATGAAAGGAACAACTGAGCCAGTAAGTCACAAAAATACCAAAATGTCGTCTGTCGGAGTGGTTTAGCAAATTTGTTACTCGCTGGAAATTACTCGGATATTTCAGTTTTTTTTCGATAAGCGAAGCGACATCACATTTTCTGAGAAAGGCATTTCGATATTGAGTGTAGTGCAAGAGTTGTCTTGTTTGCCGCGCCTATTCCAATTATTTATGATGTGGCTAGTAGTACTTCAGAAAATATGCCAACCTACAGTACAAAATTGTTGACACAACTTTCTGTAGTCTTTTGTGATGACAAGGTCGGCGTGAATATGGTGACGACAGGGTTATAAATACACATCTAGAAGTTAAAACCAAGCTAAAGAATCGAACTTATGGGTTTTGTACTTGATGAGTCTCATCTAAGTAATACTCCTGCTGTTTATGCTATTTCGTATGGTTCCAAATAATTGTGTCTAATCCGTTAATATAGTGATTGAAAACAAGGATAAAATCAGTCTCATCTTAAGCTTTGAACATAGACTCTAGAACAATGAACATGACTCGCCGTCACAACAAGCAGACTTTGCTGGACCAACGAGCGTGTGGGTATTAATTCCGATTTATAGCAGGCAACAGCTGCACAGGTCATGGTTGTCCACTTCGAAGAGATTTCTGCTCTTGAACAGTCTTTCTGTTTTGTGGTGATTTATAACCCGGTAAGAAAGCTTCAATCTGGTGAGCTAATATTCTCACAGTGCAACACGGTTTGTGCACATCTGTGACGAAATTCAACTGACTTTCTAAACGCGCCGACAATCAGTTGGTTCGTCTGTTACTCTGTCCTGTAAATTCCTGCTGAACGAGTTAATCTCCGCAAATGATTGATGAACTTGACTTTCAAACGAAATATAGTGAGAGTTGGGCATATTGAATATTGTTCTGTACAAATACTACCCGCTTTCTTTCCACTCCTTGATGTCCTGATCTTCAGTGTTTTTGTCACACCGAGAACACAATTTTTTCATCTCCTACATGTGCTATGCTGTTGCTTGTTCAGTATATTTTAAACGGTCTGAATCTATACGTATGCAGTGCTACCTACTTCGCCAAAACCACGCATTGTGAGAGCAAGTACTACAGTACACGATAACTGGGGGCTCCGTAACTTTTACTTAATGTAACCTAGACATTACACGCAGTGATAATCAAGTAAGAAACGGTGCTGCAGAATTTCGTTATCTATTCGTACCACCAGTCAGAGTGACTTAAACGACACATGTCGGTTTAGAATATGAAGAGTTTGCATGGTATTTTGCGGCCAAAAACTCTCCGGAGGGAGACATCGGCAATTAAATCGAGCGTACACATTAGCATGTGTTTCCCCAAATCTAGCTTCATACCTCATAAGGTGCTTACATTCGTAGTCTGAAGTCGTACCAATTGTTTCACATTGACAGGTATGCTAGATAAGTGTGCAAGGAAAGACCAGGTATCATTGTTCAAGCATCATTTTGATAATGAGGTTTTTGAGCTGATCATGAAATATTGAGCTCTTTGTTCGAGAATTATTATTGGCTAAACGGTGCACACCAAAATTAGCCTTTGTTGGCCAGACCTCTGGTAGGAACGCTAAGTTGAACAAACTTGTTTCATCATAATTGAATATGCCGCTATTGTTAACCGTCAAGTAATTTTAGGACACTAAAAAGTTGGTTAGACCTTCGTTTGAAACACATACTGGTTAATAACTTTGCTTTGGAGACTTAATAGAGTGGGCACTTCTAAAATTTGAAAAAACCAGACAATGCTTGGTTGAAAGTCTGCTTGTTCACTTATTTCGATTTTCTTCATCTTTAAACCAGGCAATACTGTTTAAATAGCATAGCATTTCAACCGACCTGTACAAACCAGTTATGCAAATTATCACTAGCTCTGTGAAAACTGCTTTAACACAGATGTATAACCGTTTACCTACTTGAGGTTCCATTCATCCTTTAGGTTTCGTAATCTTTTAAACTTGGTACCAAACATCATCACTTTTAAACGTTTTTCCTCATAGCAATCAATTCCCGAAAAAAATCATGAACAGTAGCTTCATCACCCAAATTCCAGAACGCAGCCATTACGACTGAGCAGAACGCTTGACATCAAGACCAACTGGTCGCTCATTATCCAGTCTCAACTGTACTCTCTAGGCACGACAACGAAACTAGTTCTACCGGTGTTCAGAGGCATAAACAAATATTAGTGCTGTCCAAATAGACACATGAGCTGTTTTCCTTGTATCGACAAAAGAGGCAGTTGCACATTAAAGGTGGCGCCCATGCAAAGACAAAGGAATTGATGTCGCTTGCAAGTATGCATCTACCAACTCAAGCATGTTAAGTGGACTCTGGTGTACCAGTTCACGAGTTACTGTCACAATTCGCGCCAAAGCGCCACTGGGATTTCCTCGTGGGTTATCATACTGGTGTGTAAGCCATTAAATTGCCCTGAATCGCACATTATATTGAAAACGTGGAGTGTCCTTTCGAAGGATATGCCTGCCGTAGGAAAGATGAGAGCCCGATTCTGAGGAATTTCAATAGAAAGTTTCTGGACGATCTTGCTTGTTTGCCCGATAGCACTGTCCACTCGTGAGGGTCGTTCTGGGGGAGGCATTGCGTACTGTCGTGGCGTCGACCTCGTGAACATGATTATGATCGTTTCCATGTGCTCTGTACTCATACCCTAAAGGAGTCGAAAGGATGTTCGTTCATTAATTGTTAGAAGCCTTTAACATTTCAGAAACGAAGCTGATACCTACTGCGTTGTTCCACGATTCCACAAAGTCTGCGGCGTTGAACGGGTTCCGTTAAACTAGCGGATATGACAACCAACTAAGTATCGCTAAGAGGCTGATAGAACCATGAACAGCTAACACTCGTACGTAACCTTGTGCGTTCGGATGGAAATCACTTATCAATTTTCTGAGGATAAAGCAAGGAAACAATGGAACTTTTTAGATCCTATAGACATTGGACGTTGACAAACGACATTTATTTTTAATGGGAGTTCCGGTATCCATGTGTTTCTGTGTTAAATGTCGAATGGCACGAAACTTGTGGTGAAAATTAATGCTGTAAGCTAACGTGTTTTTAAAAGTTTATACTTAAAAACGCCGGAGTGCACCCGGATAATTTTAAACCTCTGCATACAGCCAAAATAGTTTGTATTGTTTTCTGTTTTTATCAACTGGGCCTGAACAAGTCAGTGAACTTAAATTTTTTGCTGTTTCTTAACGTTAACAGCTTACCTAATAATAGTGGTTTCAAGATAATCTGACCTGGGAAAGTGTAACTAAGGTTCCGTAGTTTTGGACTGTAAGTCCAGTTTTTTGTCAATATTCACCTTAAGTGAAATAAGTTCGCTAGATTGTTCATTAACCGTATCGGTCAGACTTATGGGATGCAGACGATGAGTTTTACTGCTTGCACGTTAGCACAAACAAGATTTATCTAGTTGCCAGCATAAACCGATTACGCACATCAGTAATCTAGTATAACTTTTTAATTCCTTCGTTATCTACAAGCTTTTCTGAGCCCGTCTATTTTACGAAGGAATTGGTAGTACTTTAACAAATTAAACTTGCTTGTTTTTGATATTGTAGCACGTTGACTATTCTCGCATAAATTCGTTTATTCTTGCAGTCATATGTAACAGCGTAAGTCGTTAGTATTTAAGTTATACACCTTAGTAATTGCCTATCCATTCTTCAACCTCCACCTCACTACAATCATCATCATCATAGACAACAATACATCAGTGGTTCACACTGATGCTTAACAGCCACACAACCACGAAGGAAAAACAGAAGAAAAAAAACCTATATGAGAGGAGAGCAAAAAAGACGAGGAGGGCAATGGAACTAACTACTAAAAATAACTACGTCTTTATCTAAACATACACCTTGCAAACAAACAATCAAGCTGTAAGTGAAAGTAAGGCGTAATCAGCAAGACAGCTTCCTCACGGATTTCACTGCCCCGCGTCATTAAGTGCACTCACTTCACAGACAACTTGGCCAAACAACGACAACATTCATGCCGTTGAGCTCGATTAGTCGACATCTCACCTAAAGGTTCAAGCCATCGACTCTGTGAGTCACGAGGGCTCCAGCCCGGGAGACGAACCTGATCTACAGTGCCCAACCCCTTCCTGAACGATTTCACTTGTCAACGCCAGGTCATCATCCGTCCACCTTGCACCTTACGCCAATCGGCCGCAGCATCGACAAACAGCATTCGATGTGGCAAGCGACTAGCTGGCATCCTTAGTACATGACCTAACCATCTAAGTCTGTGCAAATTTAGTGACTAAGCAAAATAACTCGTTTGACAGTCAATGCCAAACACCTGCTTTCCAACCTCCTCGTTGCTTACTCGCTGGTGCCACCCGATATGACAGACTGAACGCAGACATCGGTGGTCAGATACCTGAAGACAATTGACGTCCTCTACCCTGAGCGACCAGGCTTCGCTAACGTAAAGTAATACAGCTTTCACTGTTGTCTGATATGTGCGGCCCTTAAGTTTCAGGGAAATACCTCTCTGTCACCATAGGTGTCTTAGATTAGCAAAAACCGCGCTAGCAGTGGAAACACGTGCCTCTATTTTATCCCCTACACCTCCGCTGCCGCCGCTGATGCAGCTTCCCAGATATACAAGACGGTCAGCAGCCTCCATGACTTCGTTATCTAACATTAAATCTACGGAATTATAACAATCTTGCAGAAGCACTTTGTATTTTGCAACTGCAAAGCACATTTCGAATTACTTAGCAAAAGGCGAAATTGCGTTCAGCGTTGTTTGTGCCGCTTGGAAGTCGTCAAACGACAACACCTTATCGTCAGCATAGTCAAGAGCAGTCAGTCTTCCACCAGGTAGGAGGTCCACACCGGCATCATTTGAGTGCCGCAGACAGTTCACCATTATTTCGTCCATGACGAAATTAAACAAAAATGGTGAAAGGGGACAGCCTTGACGAACGCCGTTCATGATGCCGAAACTACTAGACAGCTCACTGTAAACCCTAACCTGAGCTGAAGTATAGGAACAAAGCGCCAACAGTATGTTCACATACTTAGTCGGTGTACCCTTGCGTTTAAGCGACTCTAAAAGTGTAGATCGATCCACCGAATCGAACGCACCTTTATAGTCGAGGAGTACGGCGACTGTTGGTAGACGGTACACATGACGCTGCTCCAGAAGTTGACGGAGGGTAGAAATGTGATCTATACAACTCCGCCCAAGGCGAAACCCTACCTGTTCTTCCTTAATGTTTACCTCCCGAACTGCAGTGGGTCGACGAAGTATAACGGATGCTAGAACCTTTGAAATGACTGGGGTCAAACTAATCCCCCTATGCCTTTTACAAGAGCCCCGGGCTCCCTTCTTCAATATGGGAACTATTATCGAGTGACCCCAGCACGGAGGGATGATCTCCGTCGTCCAGACAAGTTGAAACAACTGAGTCAAGGCCTCTACCAACGCCTTTCCACCGTCTTTGAAAAGTGTCGGTACGAGATCATCTGGATCAGCAACCGCATTACGACTGAGAGCCGAAAGGCA
>LUCH01000075.1:277476-300505 GCA_013368495.1 Paragonimus heterotremus | reverse complement strand
TCTTCCACCTAAACGAGAGTCAGCTTCACCCAGGCGACTTATCCGGACATTCATATCTCCGGTCAGAACAACTATATCAGAGCCATATGTCGACCGAAGGAGAGCGGCCAGATCCGAGTAAAATTTGTCCTTGACGCCGACGTCATCACAGTTAGTTAGGGCGTAAGCAGACAATGAATAAATTTCTGGAAGTTTTGCGTCTAGAGCTGGTCTCAGTTGAACCTGCCAAGCGGACGGCACAAAGTCTACTGTTGACAAGGATTCAATCTATTAATGCGACTGCAGCCGTCGTGCTGAAGACTATACCTACTCCAGCCTGACCTGTGACGGCGGCTGTGTAGTCACCCGAAGTGTATAGCCAGTATCGGGTAGACAATGCGGGTGCTGTTAGTTCCATACGTTGACTACTGTCCTGAATCCTAGTCTCCGAGATACAGCAGACATCGACGTGCAACCAGTCTAACCTCCATGCGAGAGCGGCCTGCCAACCTATTTGTTTTAGCGTGCGAATGTTAAAGGCACCCATATTAATTCACATTCCAGGTCTAAGCAAGGGACGAGGGAGGTCTGAGACTGAATGATAAGAGGTAGTACTTATTGACAGTGTTATTGTGATTAGCTATCTCTGTTGTAGGAGCTGCAGAGAAGTCATCGTAAATGGGGGTTGAGAGGGTTCTGAGCTAAATTTGATAGAACGGTGGGAGAGGAGTCAGCAGTAGCATGTTTCCGCCTATCCACTCTGCTGTATGCAGTAGATAGGACGACCTGGTTTATACTGCGAGATGGCCGATGTAGTATGGAATTAACGGCATTTTGAGTATTCATAGTTGTGTGTGGCCTGAGATACTGCCAGGATGCCCGGACCTAGATAGGAGAACGATTAGGGTTCTCTACCAGAGCCCTTGTCTCAGAAGCCTGTACCGTAAGACAGCGGATGGCAACGTACCAGAACTGGTACATTTTTCGGAAAAAAATGCCAAACTTCTTCCAACCCCCAAATTAGAGGACCGGGAGACTGGTTCGTCAGACTTCTACCTATTGGCCTGCCTGGTGTGGGTGACTCTGTCGGTGTGGTGGTCAAACCGTCCAGTTTAACCCAATAGGTCATCGAGATGCGTAAGCCGTCACACCGCGTCCAGGTCCAGTCTCGTTGTGACAGACCCCACCACAAACCTGGTTCGTCTTTCTCTTGTCTGACGTAATAAAAAGAGGTCAAATGCTTACCTGAATTGGTTAAATGTGCTCCTCTTTGCATTCACTTTAATTGCTCCACGCGTCAGTGTATGTTCAAGCAGGCCGGCACGCCGAATCTCGCACACTCCGCTTTACTCTGACAATAAAATCGTGAATTTCTTCTTCCCCTTCTTCTTCTTCTTCTTCTTCTTCTTCTTCTTCTTCTTCTTCAGTTTTCTTGTCCTACAAGCAGCTTGAGGTCCTTGGTAACAATAGTCTACTAACTGTAGGTTAATGTCGGTGTTTCTTTCTACTTAAAAGTGAACTAACTGTTATTCTGCAACTTTATATGCTATGTAACAGAAAACTCTGTTCACAACTGTCACTGTTGATTCCATTTATCCCTCGTTACAGAGACGAGCAAAGGTTTGATGTAAAGGGTTATAGCCTACTTTCATCCTGTCAAAGTGTTTCCAAACGTCAACTTTTTCATAAGTCAATCTTAAGAAAATCTCACCAGCCAGTCAAGTCATAGGTTTATTGATTATAATCTCTTGAGAGCTAGTTTAGTGGCTGAGTTTGCGAAACTGTGATCGCAGTTTGAAAAAGTGTCACTCTTTCTTCACTAAAAGTCGTCGTCCTAGCGGATTTTACTTAGCTGAGTGGTAATGAGATAAAATTAGGGTTAGACAGTTGCCCACAACTTCCCTGGTGATCTCTGAGACCAGCCGCCCCCAGAGAGGGGCATTTGAGAGTTTGTCATTAGACGAGTAGGTTTAGGGCTGAACGGGTAGGTTGGAATTTGCACACGGTCTAATCTGGCAAAGGGTGATGGACTTAGTGACAGAGAATAAACGTATCCCACCTGACTGGGATGGAGTCATTACTTTAGAATTTCACTAAGCAACACAGATTACACCTGGCACAAAAGGGCTTATGTAACACGTGCGAAACATCACTGAAAACAAACGTTTTTAACAAAGATAAACTCCAAGTTGAACACAACTCACACTTGGCAGCAAATTCTCAATTAGATAAACATTCTGACCAGACGATTTATAAAATAAGCACTTCACCTCGGATTAACTTTCGTCAGAACTCAACAGTGAAGTCTGCCTATATCTGGACGTTGAATAGACTTCCGAACCCTGTGCTTGAGGCTAGTTCCACCTGGTCAATATGATAGCAGTACAGTTAGCGTATCCCCGCTGTACGGTAACCATACATTATTACGACGCAATACTCAGGGTGCCGATTTGATCTTACCAAATGTGATTTCTATACCGTAATAATAATAGTAGAATTTGTTAGTATATTAACACACATATTCATAATACGGATAAACATTCTCTGTTCATGACCTTGGCTGACTAAATGGTTAGGCACCCCTTATGTGACATACCAACACACTCTTCATCAGAGTACTGACTGTGCTCAGTCATAAAAATATTAACACTACTGTTGCTTCTTCATCCGTATGTAACAACACATGGGAGAGACAAGGCGAGTGGTTTCACAGTTAACGCGGGAAAATCAACGGTGTTTTGTAGGTGCATATTTGTATGCAACGACGCAAAGACGAAGTAGGACAGAACATAAGCGGTAGGTTACAAATGCGAACGCACATTGTCGGAAAAGTAGTCTCAGCCAACAAAGAAGGCTTGCTTATATCGGTAAACACAACCCTGACAAACTCTAGCATTCAAAACTCTCAGGAGGAAACTGATCTTAACAAGAATTGGTATATATTTTAATGTCTGACGGAAAATCGGCACTGTCATGTTCCAATGAACGTGGACGACATCACCGGCTTTGACCTGGTTGACCAGGTAGCTCACAAGATATTGTTAGGAGATATTTAATTGTGCACGACTGGTGTACAAACTCTGTTTCCATGGACAGGGCAACCGTGAACTCATAGAAGACTCCTAAATTCAACGTGACGTCTCAACCAGTAGAACACTCTGAACGGTTTGCTCATTTGGTTCAAACCGTGGTGATCACACTGAGATGAAATAGTAGAGTATTCCTACAAGATGTTGAACTGTTGACAGTTTTCCACGATCTATTTGCAGAAACGCTTATCACGATGGTGGCAAAGTCATTCTTAAAGTGTACCATTCTTAATCGTTGTTGTGTCAATGATGAATCATCAGTTGGTACCATACATTTGTGACAAGATCAATCGCTCAAACGCTGCACCACCAAAGAGAGAAAGCTCTCGTCGTTGCACTTTTTTCTGAAGGTTGGAAAGGTACCTACACTGTGAGCTGCGGTCTCCAGAACGACT
Organism: Paragonimus heterotremus; assembly: GCA_013368495.1. Taxonomy (NCBI): domain Eukaryota; kingdom Metazoa; phylum Platyhelminthes; class Trematoda; order Plagiorchiida; family Troglotrematidae; genus Paragonimus; species Paragonimus heterotremus. Next base: position 297,042 of record LUCH01000075.1, on the reverse strand, counting down.
CTCCTGAAAAATGATCTGAAATATGTTTGGTTCAAGCAAACATGGTCAAGCGACCAGACTGATCCCTGTATGATCTGATCATTGGAGAAGTGAAATATGACACACCTTGATCCGTTGAAATCCTAGCAATTAGTTTGGGTAAGTTAGCATAAGAACATTTGATGCGTACGAAAATAGATACTGTGATTTAAGATCTCCATCTGCTTCGTAGAACAGAAGATTTAATGCCCCGCTTTTGCTGTTCGCAAATTACGGTTCTCCTTGATGTATTCAGTCCAGCCCTTCACAGTGATCTGAGACCCACTATCCCATCTTCGACGCTAGTGCGTTGTTTTCAATGACTGTTGAACCACATTCCCGTTCTTCAGTTAGTCTTCATTCACTGTGGTGGAAACGACTAGAAACGACTTCAATATGTCGCGAGCCGTTTTGGAATTCTCCTACTACATCCTCAAATGTTAAGAATTCTAGTGACACACAGCGTTCGTCTCAGTATCGGCAGACTGAGTCATCAGATCCGTTAAGGCATTCGAAGCTCCTCCTCTTCAAACGTACCATGTCATTGAATCTAACGGAAACGTAACAGCTGTGCCCGGAAGCTTTACCCTCTTGCCTCAGTGTAGTATCAATCAGAGTCACTTGCCACCATTGGTGTTAATCAGCGTAGCATTGACTGAGATGCTAGTTTTATCGAAGCTCGTGATCATTCAGTTTCATGACACAGTGGCTAATGGTTTTGACTAGCCTGAATATTTCACCTACTTTGCAGACAACCCAATATACCTTCTCGAAAAGTTTGCAGCCGCACCCGATCTTCTATAGCTCTCCGGATAAAAAAATATCCCTAGAATGATTAATCATTGGGCTATTCAAAAGCGTGCTACAACACTACTCACTAAAGACTACGTTAAATTTGGGACGAACACAAGGCAGTGATGCTTTTTTAAGACCCCGTTCAATGGGCATGTGAAGCATTCAACAAACACAGTACAAATGTATTCTACTTTGGACAGAATTGTCTAAGCGTTATCAGAGTGACTTCATTGGGTTCCTCAGCTGATCTAGTGCTTGGGCATTACTTAAAAACAATGGGTGGTTTTTGAAAGCAGTTGGTCCAGGTTGCCGCTAAGAGAATTGCAGACAGCTTTTTCGTCAATCTCAAATACTGATGAATAATCAGAGATTTGGCTAACTTCAAGTTGAACATCACCCACAACTGACTGCAGCTGTCGCATTCCCATAGACATTCCAGTCGGCTCCTTTCGAAGAGCATAAGCACTAGACTCGAGTTTCGCTGTCATTAGGGCTCGTCAGTAGTGCATATCCTTGCCACTACCGAGGCTAGAACTCCGGTGACGTTGTGATTAGGTGACCGAGAGGACACAGTGACACTTTTGTTAACTTCTCATCACAAGAGGCAGGCTAGGAACTTTATCTGAATGCGAAGATTGCGATCCAATTTGAGTGATGTTCAAATTAAAGTTAAACAAATCCCTGACTACTTATCAATAATATAAAATATCGTCCGGCAAATTTAATGAGATCAGAGATTTCAACCTGTCTAGGAAACCCTAATCGCCGGGTTACCGATTGGGGTTAGCACAGAGTAACTGTGTCACCTATCGAGACGACCAAGCAACCTGATCATTACTCACAAGTGAAAGTGGTTGAGCGTTCACATAAGTTAATTCGGTCGTGCCTAGTGTGAGGTGAATAGCGCAGTGATCGACAGGGACACCTCATCAAGACGTCACGGGAGTTCTAACCTAGGTAATTGCAAGGATATACACTACTGTAAAGTGAAACCGAAAGTGGAAAAGCGCGCGTTGTATGCTTTTGAACCGCGGCTAATCCTTGCTTCTCTCTCTTATGTTACAGAGTCGGCGGTTTGTGCAGTCTCCGAAGAAGAAGAGGCCTCTATTGACGACAAACTTCCTGAACAAACAGTGACGTAATGTTTCATGTTGTTTCTTAACCCTTTCTTATTTTTGCAGTAGTGTTAAGTGTTCTTGATAAACGATTTCTGACGAACTCTCATTTCCATCTTATCGGTTATACTACACCAATGACGAGCTTTAATGAGAGCGAAACTCGAGTCTAGTGCTTATGCTCTTCGAAAGGAGCCGACTGGAGTGTCTATGGGAATGCGACAGCTGCAGTCAATTGTGGGTGATGTTCAACTTGAAGAATCTCAAATACGGCAGAGTATTCAGTCCACAACTCGAGAACAGACGACGAGGTCATCGTCCAGTCACTTATCTATAAGGACACAATCACAGTCACTGCGCTGTCAATTTTTGAAGTGAGCCTATGGCATGCCCGAAGATCACACACGCCTCATACTTCTTGTTCTACATTTCGACTACATCTTGCCTTATGATTGATGTTGCTGTGATCCGCGGTTTTGAAAGGAAACGCGTTAGTACCTTTTCGCTTTTTCTACGTTCTTTTGTCACCGTCCAACATAAAATCGCACGTGTATAGACGTTGTAAACTATTCCCAACGTGCAAATTTTCTATGATTTCAATTAATGACATAGCCAATACCACTTCGTTCTACGATGTCACATTCACATCCAGGTTACTTTTGAGAACAAAGTGTTTAACAGAAAAGAGGCGGTTATTTTGAGACCAGATCGCCTTGCATTGTCAATAAGCTATTGACTCGGATCCTTATGGATCAATTTGATCCAATATTATTACAGGACTACTATCCAGCGAAAAAATACTTTATCTTATTGGTAAAAGTGTCATTTCTACGCTGCCTACGATGAGACAGGTTAATTACAAAGTCAAGAACGCACGCTATTTCCTTGCCATTTGTGTATGTACGGTTAGCTCGACAGATTCAAATCCACAGTTAGCAAATATTTGAATTATTCATTTTCAGTTTTAAATATTCATGCGGTCATATCAAAGCAGTTTTAAAGATAGTGCTGCTTCGATCGTTCTGTGATGAAGAAACAAGCGAATGAGTCAATTTATCAAACATCTAGTGAAATATGTCCAAGTAGCTTCGGAGAGTGGTCAGATCGCAAGTAGGTTGGAAACCGGACTATGCGAAAATCACGCCAGCCAGCTGTTTAACAGACGAAGGCAGTATCAAAAAAAATAACACAAACTACGAAAATGGGCTCGAGCGGAAGTGCACACAGCCAAAGTTAGAGCTTCGCTGTTTAATGGAGTGGAAATCCGGTGAAGGTGAACGCGTCAGCAAAGAAGTTATTTTATTGAACGGATTTTCATTACAATTCTCAGCACTCGTGGGCTAGTCGCACACAGTTCAGAGAGGATTAAATCTCAACCGTTTTGAACTGGGACCTGCTTCGTACACGCGACGGCTTCTAAAAAGAACCATCCCAGTTAGATATGTTTTACTTTACTCCATTAGGCCTCAGCGAACTCTGTGAGGCCTTCACTCAAAAACACTGGTCTGGTTAACTCAGGGTGACTAACCACCTTCTGTTCTATGGGCCTAAAACTGAATTTCATCGAGCTTATCTTAAATACAGAGTTAACGTATAAAAGAAGACAGAAGGAAATAGAGAACTCCAGACTTAACAGTTCTTCAACAAGGCAGGCATGAGATGACATGCATGAAAACGTGAGTGAGCTTGCCTTCGACAGGACCTCACGTTGATCGAGCAGACAGTTGGAGGGGTGGATGAACAGAAACTATAGTCCTTGGAATCAAAGCAGTCAGCATGAAATGCATAGAGCAATACAGACTATATTGTTAAAGTGTCGTAGCTCAACACAATTGACCTGGCATCAACCAAGTTAGCAGGATTGCTATACAACCACTATACCTAGGTTGGTACTTTTTCTCCAGCGTAGGTGGTCGGAATCTTGACGATCGAAATAAACGTTTAACGAAATAAGTTAACAGTTCAAACTAGCCCCCACTTAGCAAGCATACTACGAGTTTGAAGATAATTAGGACGACCTTAAAACATGTCATTTGTGACCTATAGTTTATTCCAGACACTGAGTAGTATTTCACACAGTAGTAACATTTTATGACCATCAAGCTGGTATGAAGCGCCGTTGGAAGTGCGGAAAATAACTATCCTGTCAACAACAAAAACTTACCACTATTGCTAACCACATATTCACGAACTGAAGACATGTACGAAACAATACGCAGTTACGCAATATCCATTGCAAACTTTAGCCACACCAGTGACTAAACACTCGGTTGTCAACACTGAGGAGCTTTAGAACCAGATTTCATTCTTTGTTAGAACCTGGCAACAGTGCATACCTTTACCACGACCGTGGTACGAACTGCAGTCTACATAATCTTGTGATTACTACCTAGGATAATTCGACCTACTGGGAAGTTAGTAGTACGGTAGTCTACACGGTTGTCTGATGGGAATGTGAACCGGTGCTCAACTCCCATCTGTGTCAAGAATGTGCATTACTGAAGAGCTCCAACAACAACGAAACTTCAAATCAAGTTCTTCCTTTTAAAAGGGAAAAATGGCAGCAAATGCCTGAAGGAGCCGTGCCAGAAGTGAAGTGTCAACAAAAAACCAATCGTTGATTGTTCACAAGTTCTTATGAAACTAAGAATGTTCAATCGATCTCGAGCATATTCCAACTATTACTAGGCAGGTTCTTAGGTTCACTTGACAGTGTAATAAGTCAAGTCTTTTTATTATTTTCCGTAATAAATGACCGTCTACTAACATCGGACCAGAGAAGAGAAATCAACATCCGGATCGCTGTTTTTTATAAATTGTTATGATGTGGTTCTTTGGATCCGTTTTGGAAAAAAACTCCTTACAGAACATCTCACAGAATGATAACTGTTGTCTGTCTGAATGATGCGCTGTGGTTCAGATGAAGCCCTTGCATCGGCAAAGATTTCGTTGCATGGTTGAACACTGTTGGCCCAGCGAGGTATCCTTGTTGCTTAAACACGTGACTTTTCTCGACTTAAAACTGCATATAATTTATTCTTGGTCGATCGTCCGATTGGTTGTATGAAATGGCGTTTGAAGTAAGGGTATGTTTGAGTAAACAGTCTACTCCTGGGCTTCTTGTTTGCCGTTAACCAAACGTAGTCAAGTCAAATAATTAAATTTGGAGAGTTGACTGATTTCAGTTCATTTGAGTTTTGATAGAAAGTTAAAAATCTTAGTCCACAACATTCACCAAGTAGAGGTTTAGAACAATCTGAACACGCACACCAGAGATGAAACGATAATGCAAACTTAGTTATGGCCGTGGGTAGATGATTTGTATCCAAAGGTCCACTACACCTTCCCGAACGCTTGTTAAACGTTGGTATCTCTGTAGTAGAGGAAGGAGTGAAAACCTCATTCAGTTCTGCACCGGCAGATAAGATATTATGCAGAGTATGTCAACTCTGTTCAGCGTTTTGAATGGTCCTGCAGAAACTAGGCAAGTGCAATAGATCATCACCGTACAACGATGTCTTGTGAACACGTTGCATTTGTGACTGTTTCCAATAAGGCGAGCATAGTGACGGGCCGAGAAAATGCTGATCAAACTGAGTTGCATCCGTTTTGTTCACCCACCAGAGCGGGCTTAACTCTTGAGCAAAGATAGCAAGTTGGCTGGGCAATGTGCTTAGGTTGAAGAATGACCAATGATACAAACTGACATAAGATAAAAAGTCGCGTAATCTGACTAGTTAATCTTTCTCAACCGTCAAACTTTGTTTTCTGCACAGATTTACACGATTAAATGTAGATGAGTGCTGTGAGTATGTGATAAGATGTTCTGAAATACGGGACAGCGAACTGCAATAAACAGCCCAACTCAGGTTCAGCACAGCAGTGATCAACGTGACGGCAGACAAGAGAATTATATTTTGAGAATGTGGAATCTAAAATATGTTAACCAGGCACCAAAACAGCTCACAACCATGCTTTAATCATTGCACCGCAGCGGTTTAACCAAAAAGCATATCGATCAACGAAGGGTAAATCTCCATTGACCTTCCTGATCCTGTCAGTTGAGAACAGTTGTCCTCGGCCGAATTTCGGCTAATGACATCGGAATCTGGGATAATCCAAAATAATGAAATATATAAACTTTTGGTTTTTCATTGGAAACAGAGGAGTAGTACACAAGCGGGTCAGTAGGCCTGTTTGGTTGTATTTTTCCGAGGATGGAGAATGAAACCCCACATCTTAGTTTTACTTTTCCATTATGAAGTTCTACTCCGTAAGCTGCTTCGAAATTAATCGGTCATATAGGTTTTACCTGTACTTCACTTGACGAATTATTGGTAAGTGAAACGAGGACAAGCCAGATGTTTGAAAGTATCATTGCATTCTTTCCAACAGCCTAGAGGAAACGAAATTCCACGAATATCCAAGCCGCTGAATTAAAGTAATCCACAACAAGCTCCTTAAATGTTATGTCACTAATGTTACCTTAGGATTAGTACAGATAATTACAGTGAACTTAGCTCTAACCGAAAACTAGTTTCAATGCGGCAGTGATATGTTAACAAGTTTATATTTTCTGGCGAAAGGAAATTCAGAATGCATCAACCATGCGAATTGACATGAAACACGTTTGGAATTTTTATATGCAATCGCCCCTTATTTGCCAATATATTTATTAAAAACTGTATATTTCATAGGTCTCTTTGTTGGCGGGCAACCAAAACAGCCTTTCTTTAACACAATAAGCCCAGTTTAATTGTCATAATTCCATTACGGTACGAAGCGAAGTTGCAAGAAACCGAGGTTCTGGAAAGCGCTTCAGTCCATGGATATGGGGCAGGACATAACCATTCTTCAGTTGCAGAATGATCATCCTCCTCTTTTATCAATTCCCAACAAGCCATTTTGTATTTACTTAAGTTTAGATCAAAAAGAAGCATGTTGAAACAGCGAGTGACGAATGTTACAGTTATAACTGTATGTTGCAATCACTTTGTTAAAAATGTCAACTCTTCCTTGGTTCTTATAATAGTCGATAATAATGGTTGACTTTTGCTTCCCTGCTGCTTATCGCGCCTATGTGCTAGGTGATTATGAAGACAATATTTCCTCCCCGTTCACCCAGCGACACAGAGATGTACATTTTCCACGTAGCCACCCCTATCAATTTTTCCATTTGACAGCTCTTAGCCCAGGTATTTTATTTAAAAAATTGTTAGACACTACTGACTACAGAAAACCCCTTCCTGTCTTCATACGCCGCAACCGATCAGTCGTTCATTGTTTGCAAGTAGCCCAATAAAAATCCGTCTTGACTCCAAAGTGTGTGCAGATAGGTTATTATAAATGATTTGTCCCGGTGATAGTCTACAAATTGGTGAACAACAGCTTCTACCATAACGAGTCTCTTCAGCACCAAGGACGGAAAAATCAGACCTACGACCGGTGAATAAGTGACAGTTTTTTAGATCACCACAAAACAATGGTCCAGACCATAAGGGTTTTATGTTGTGTGCAACATCATTAGCAAAAATCGACATCTTACAGTGGTGAAAGAAAGGTCATTCCAACAGTCATCCTAAGTTAGGCATGCCCTTGAAGAAAATCTCAGGTACTGACTTGATACTACGAATGTGTGAACCACAGACCTTCTAGGGCCAGGTACCAATGTGACATAGCTTTCCAAAAGTTTTCCAAAGTACATCACATTTAGGATGAACGACTGTTTCACCAGTTCATTTTGTAAGTCGGTATCAATATTACAGGCATATATTACAGACATGTGTTTTGGTACTACTGATGCGACTATCTCTATGGAGATTCTTTTAAGCTTCCTTTGTGGGTACCTCTGGAATTGTTGTTAAAACAAAAGGTCCTACTTATTTTCCGCTGTGTGTTGCCTTGGTCTGTAATATGAAACCTGTCCGACAGCAGTCAGTGGAAAGACTTTTCCGCAGTACTGCAACTGTCCGGATTGTTCCACTGAATTGTCTATACAATCTCCTCCTTTTGTTCTTTTTTTTCACGGAGTAAGCTGTGGTTCACAGGTTACAGTTTAATACCGTGCACTATTAAAAATTCAAAGCAGAAAATAAGAACGGCTTCGCAGAATATCTGATTGAATACAAGATAAACGTCCACTGGTTCATGATACGGTAAATCGACAGGTGCATTGGTGGTATTATTCGGTTAGTAACACAAACCAGCCATTTTAGAAGGATCCACAAGTAAAATGGAAATGTCGAGTGATATACCAAGAATCTGGTGCAACCACATTCCGGATAACAATGCGAATTAACAACTACTCTACACAATCAGTTGTCGATAAGCTCTTTTGATTAGTTGAATGAACATTAAATTATGGCTTGGCTAAGTCTAGTTTCTCAAACATTCTTCGCACTAAGGTAAGTTTGGCACAACATAGTCATAAGGCAGTGCAGCACGCTGACGATCGACCGCACATGCCCAGTCTTGGTCAGACCAAACGAAACGCTGAAGAGGATAAGCGCGTCCGTTCGATCTTGCAGAGTCTGTCGTCTTGCTTGATCGCACCGATTAACTCAACTCACCTTATTGTTACCGTCTCGCATGATTTCGACTGAATTGAGAGTTCGTTTGCTTTGGATAATTACCTGCGCCAGCCATGATCACAACCCTTCTATGCCATTTTGTATTAGCAAATCAGCACTAGTTATATCGTATCTTGTGCCGCTGCGTGTTATTTCATCGATACTAACTGACAGTACATTTATCTTCTGGCGATCGTCGTATGTTTTCCATCTCATCCCACTACTATTCGATAACGCTGTCTCAAATGAGCCCGGTTTGGGCGATTCATATTTTACCTAACCTTGACACGGTGGTTTCCTTCACTTTCCCTTCTTTTGACAGTCTCTCTTCTAATGTTTGTCAACCTGTTTTACAGGTTGCAACTTATTTCTTTTCAAATTCTAGGTGGTGGCTGTTTTCGTGTCACACGCTCGCAATAACGCTTTTGCCAAAACACACGTTTCTGTATGCGCTAGTGCAATATCGTGGGCGAATTCGTCTTGAAAGAAGTGGAACACTCTCTGCGGGAAATGCTATTCCCTTTTTTCCACTAAACAAATGTTATACTGAGGTGGTAACAATCTATTGCAGTAAGAAGTTTCTTATTTTCAATGGCATGAAATAAAGATTTACGTAGGTGTATTTGGCCTTGAACAGCAATTTCCTTGCTTCAGTGTACCTTGTGTTGTTCAAATAGGTTGTCCATTCGAAAGAAGCTTATACCTGTTCAGCTCTAATCCCCACACCTGTTGTATTATCAGCAACTAATGGACCCGTAAGCACACTTGACATGCAAGTCAGTTTTATTGTCTAACCGACGAAGAAAATTTAGACAGTTTCCGTGCACTCACCACTGAGAAGAAAAGTTGTCACGCAAAACCTTGTGTTTCTGACCGCTTCAGAATTCACCCATACTGAATGATGTTTGCTCTACCAGGGGTACTGCAGGTATGTGACATACTTATTAACCTTTTACTCAAACATCTACCTCTGTGTCGTCGAAATTAGTAGGTATTCTCTCAAATTGCAGGACATTAAGTAGGAGTTCTAGAGGGCAAAATTTTATAAAGTATATTTGTAACCTCCATTTTCAGGTTAGTGTTCATCCCTTGAGGGTACCTGCGCTGCAGTGTCGCAGCTGTGCGGCAATATTTACCATCACGGTGTTCTACCCTCAAGAACATTGTGCAAACAGGCAAGTTGAAACAGAATACAAGCTTGGTGTGATCGCTGATTACCGTTTATCTTATTTATTGATTAATTAACATCCCAAGAGTGTGCATATATCATCTGGTTCAGTGCAGGTTGTAAGCATTAAGCAACCGACTGAATGACAATCCTAAAGAAACAGCAAGCGCACATCACAAACACTACTGATCTCAGCTGATTAAAATGCCTTGTGACCGTTTGCAAATGAACTCAGAAGAGTCCAGTAGGACTAATGTATTCGACAATAAGACAGACAGTTCAAATATGGTATACTGCACCGTGAACAAACGTCTGTGGAAGGCGTGTCGACGAGACTTGTCAATTTCACAAGACAGGTTTTTGCCGTTAATCTCACTGGCGACTAAGTCAACATGAATCAGCCGTGAATTTAATCGAGACCCTGCCAACCGAAGAAAGTATACAGAACAGGAGAAAAAACGTTTCCTTCTTCGGCTTCTGTAATGTGGGTCAACCATAATAGACGGCGACACCGGCACACAGAAGTTCAGGAGGCTAAAGTCCAGCTGTCACACTATGAAATGATTAGAGTATTAACACGATGGAGAAAGCAACATGTGAACAAACAAAGTGTATCAGGTTGTTCAGGCAATGAGTCAAAAAAGTGAAAGATTTGCAGGAGGTATAAAAAACGTAGAAACATTGTGCGCTAATATATTTTATTGTTGAAATCAAAAGTAATATTTCACAAACTTGCATTCATCAGATGTGCACGCCTGTTTTCAGTCGACAAGAGCCAAATCGAAAGAACTGAAGCTACCACGTAGCACAGGCAAAATGGCAACTGAATCAAAAGGGTTCCATGACAAAGTATTGCAGAATGTGACCAGTGTGTCCAATGAATCCGTTATGTAAGCCACTGACAAAACAAGAAATATACACTGAAGAAATCTCAAATCAAACTTGTTGGATTGCGCACAATAACATCGACATCCATATGTGAGTACGCACGTTGCCGTACAACTTACGATTCGAACAATTTGAAGAATTGACGATTGGGTTCAAATGCGAACAGTGCACAAACGAAGTCAATGGATAAAGGTTCACATGCGAAAACCACAACTTCGCCTATTTTTCAACATGTGTCAAATAGCTCCACTGTTTAAACCACTCACATTTAAGAAGTACTGAGCTGAAAACTGTAGTACGTCATAGGAAATGGTGAATACGCAAAATTACACAATCTGTTTCTCTCAACAAACAAACAGTTTCTGTTCATCGTTGAAACTGACAATATCTACAACAACAATCAACTAACTACAGATGGATACCAACCATGCAGTACTGAGCTGTACATCATGAGATATCATTAATGCATCCACTCGTCATATACATCAAGCAGGAATTCATTATCCAACGCTGAAGCTTACTGTTCTCCGTTCGGCTGTTCACAGATCATCTCTCTCGCTCACAACAATCGTGATCGATTCTATGACAAACACCCAACTGTGTAATTCCGAACAGTTTCCGAATAATCGCAATTGACGCGTTCGTCGGTAACCTTTGGACGGTTGATTTTGAACAATGAACTCCCAACGGCATGCGTTTTAAGTTGAACACGAAGCATACTTACGTTCTAATCTCTTTCGGGATCCAACAGAACAAACTCCCACTCGACTCCTCCGGTTCTTCATACCATCACACTGGATCAGTGAGAATTCACTGTGCTGTTTAATTGGATTGTCTCACCCGTTTTGCGGTGTTCGGAAAACTGAGTTGCGTGTCACCGTATAACCAAATACTATTCCTCTTAATTTCCGTCAGTTATTTCTCTTCGAGTATGTGCAAAAGTGAAAAATGAGCTTTCCAGAAGTAGAACCCACTTAGGAAAGATAAGTACTCGGTAACCCGAAGATAGTGTTGATGCCTGAGCAAAGCCGCTGAAACTCAACACATAATAGGTGTAATTCCCACTCCACTTTAGATAGTCTTGTTTGTCTTTGCATTGGTTCGTCACATGTATATACATTGGAAAACCTCGCAATTACTCACAGTGCTTTCAGTAAGTAAAAATTTGCAAACGCTTACAACTATGCATAAGTCGTAATTATACATGCTTGCAAACTTTGGTTGTTTATCTGGGTAGGTAAGCGAAATACATAAATAATATTTGATTGCCTTTTATATTCATGACATGAACGTAGAATTTACATTGAAAATGTTCAAGCATATTTTCAATGTTCCGTTTCTAGGCAATTATTTAACGAACTGCTGAGGGTTCAGTTTTCTCAGCTCATTGTTGTATATTAACTGTATATTAGATTTTGCATTATATGCATATCACAGAAAGGGGTTCGCGAGATTTCTGTTAAGTCTAACAACTTTATTAGACAAATAGTTGATGATAAACTACAGTTAGTTACTAATAAGCAATGTTGCAGAATCGATTGGAAGTAAGAGCCCAACTAAGAAAATGTGGGCCTTAGTAAGATACAACCTAGAGACTAAATAAAAATGCCAAAATCTGATAAACGCATCATCAGTTCAAATGCGAAATCACGCCGAAAGTTCATGCTGTTTATACTGGGATTAAGTTACCCAGCCAGCTCTCTGTCGTATGTGACAATACCAAATGATCTAGAATATTGATTACCTGGGCAGGATTCTTCATACTGTTCAAGCTAGAAACCACCAGCACTGTTGTCGAGCATTGACGTTGTATCGTATCATCTAACGGGTTAGCGAACTCCACGTAATACAAAGGATTGGTTGGTAACAGTCGGACTTCTGAGCACTTGGTATGTCTTTGGTTTTCAACTGATGGAGATATTATGGCGTTTGTGCGTGGTGTTTACGTCAGTCGTTCGAATTCATTGAGAAGTCAGAGATTTTGCACTTGAGTCTCCTCTATATAAGGTTGATTAATTTTATATTGAAATATCCCTAAGTTCGTTTGTAGCCCTTCCGGCTACAGCCACTATACACGGTTATGACCAGAGTATTAGTAGTTTCTCGAGTGGTGGTGTTATATATTGTTAAATCTATTACTAGTGCAATACTGTATAACAAGAAAAACCAAAATATTTATTCTCGTCATAGCCGGGACTCCTTGTCAATCTTACAGTCTAAACAAAAGAATAACAAAAGGTTATTTTCATGCTCACTCACCCACCCGGAGTTTCTTTAGAAATCTGATTTGAGTGGTCTCAATAATGAAGTCGCATCTTCTGTTAACTCGTAAGAATTTTCATCCTCACAGGAGATACAAGCAAGTTAAGTGTAACCGGTCAGTGTTCATTCACTATGCTTTTATGATTGACAAATTGAAGCTGTCTCCAAATCAGTCTGCCTTAAAAGAAAAACGTGCATTTTATTCAAGTATTTCTACGGTTGCAACCATCGGGCATTTCAGTGTCTTACGCTGAAGCTTCTATGTGTTACGATCTGCTAAGTTGGACATAAGCTGTCAATATCTGTAAACAACTCTGTAAAAATCCAAACACATTCGTCATGTAGTTTATTTAATCTACATCTCAGAGCTCAAAATAACAACAGTGAACTTGAGGGCAATTAATTTTTAAAAATATTCTCGCAAAAAGCTTTGGTTACCTCCAGAGCACGTGAGAAAGAATTAACGGGTGAATCTGCACAATGGAAAAGATGTATCAAAGATCCCATTTTAGCAAACGGTCAAGTAATTACAATAGCCTCAGTGTTAGTTGTATGTTAGCATATATTCTTCTACGTCCATCAGTTCCGATGTGCCACACTCACAGAATTCCGTTCTAATAGTTAACATAAATTTGGTTACCATTATCTCGAAAGGATATCAGTCATTTTATCATACAGCCCGTGGTTTTAAGTTGGATGTGTTCATTTATCAGTAGTTACTGAGATTCGTTCCTAGTTAGTGTTGTGTTAAAACTCTGTGGAATCCCCACTCCTGTCAATGAATCGTAACTGCGATGAATAAAGCCAAAACGTCTCAGTATAATTTTAAAATATTTTTGCTGTTCGGAGATTGCAAGCCCACTGTCTGCTTAATAGACCATAATATGTTTATTCCATATACTCTGGTATGCAACAGTTTGATGCACAGACTGGTGTCATTGCATTCAGGGTGAATTCATTGTTGTCATCACTACTGCCATGCTGATCATCACTGTCGTCATCAACTCTGTCGTCCACATCGTCCTCTTCACCATCAACGTAGGTCAGTAGTCCACAATTATGTTCATTAGCCATAAAGTCATTATATGAACACGCCATAGATAATAGCCCAGGAATGGGAAAGGATGGGACTTATATCCTGAAAATCCTGCCTGCACCAACCTCGCTCTCGTCATGAGACCTCTGCATCCTGTTCAACCCCCACTGGAATCTACTATGATACCGCTTTCGCAACGCGTAAGAAAATGTATTTTTCTTTAGTATGTTTTTATTTTTCAAATGTTCACGATTCTGCGAAAGACAAAGTTAAACAGTTGCAATTCTGTTTCGCTTGTTTATGTGCAACCAAAATAAATGTTTTCCTGCTTGACTCTCCCGACGTTGGTACCTTTGTCGTCTTCTCGTTGGGCGTTTTGTCCCGATGGTGATCTCATACATTTTCACTAGTCTTCCGAGTGTTTTGGCATCTGGGCGTTTGCCGAATAACACGTGAAATTATGTTGCTATATAGCCTCTCGTAATTGCCATCAGGTATTCTCGCAACTAACTACACGCTTTTACTGCACAGCAGTCGTTTAGTCTGGTATGTTTGACGTTTATATATGCCGTTGTTGTAGTAAAACCTTCGCTAGATGACCTGTGGCAGTGATAGACTTATACAAAGAATTTTCGACAAAGTTTAACTTGCGCTAGTGTAGGGGTAATAAAACATCTTAAACAAAACCAGTAAGTGTGTTTGGTGCCCACAGTTTGGATACAGAGTGTTAAGTTGTATTAAGAAAATGATGTAAGTGAGCATATCAGAACCAAACATAGTTTGCGTTTCCGAGAGGTATCTTTTGAAGGAACCTGACTTGAAGACAGGCACGCCCAGTTGTCATACAATTATCCGAAGTTCTGACAGAATCCACTGCCGCTTCTTTCTGAGCCACAATTCGATGAACGATCAGGTGTTTGTATATTTTTCAATGGGGCACTTGCATCAACTATCTCAATTTTCTGAATACACTGTCGTGGTACTCATCAACACATTCCCCTTAATAAAGCAAAAACGAATCAAGCGGATTTAGTTATGAGGGGACAGTAATTTCATGGTTGCACTGTTTATAATCCGTTCGAATGTATGGTGCTTAGCAAGTGCTGTTGTAGTCTGTAAGCTATACAATTGAAACTAAAATAACGACTGTTTCAGTCGAATCGTTCAACCAGTAGCAGAATTCCTGGAGCTGTCAAACAAATGATGTGATGCTTGTGAGTCGGAAATCTATAGTGTGAAACAAACCATGATCTGGTGCTTGTTAGCCAACTGCGATCATCTTGTTGAATCTTATTGCAGATAAGAAGACCGACCCTTGCAAATGTTGGAATTTTAGAAATAAATGATTTATTTCGATCACTTTTAAAATAGACGTTCAAAGACTCGGTCAGAAACCTGTTTATAAACGAACACGTTTCAAATAAGACTACTGAACCGTACACATACGTGATCTCTGGTGTGACTTAGCAGTTATAATTGCTTCCCTAATTGCTCAACCAATCGTGGATTATTTTGTGAATTCTTTGTTCCAAGTAATCCTCCAAAATACTGCGAGAGGGTCGCAAGAAAAAATAATCCGTTAGATTTGCTGCTCTCTTATCGAAAGAACCGCGTTGAGGTATTTCATCCCGGTTAACTCAGATGATTGAGCCACACCACGTGAACTTCACGTTGTTCCACATCTGAAGTGCCTAGGCCAACCACCGGTCAGTCCATCGATCAGCTGTGGAGGGGGTAAAACTGCGTCAAGGATTGTCTAAAATCTGACTCCCGCGTACTCGTGCTGTGTGTGTGGTAACCTTCAAGATTCGTTTTACGTTCAGGTAGTGGTGGATAAAACCGGCCAGTTTTGTTCCTCGCTGTACTGTTGGCTTTGATATTAGTCTACCTCTTGCGAATTACTCGAAATCACGAAGTGAAATAAATGCATACCGATGTTCAAGGGCACTCACGGCCGTTACCTAATAACTTGGCTTCCAAACAAACTCCACTGCAGCTGATCAATCGACTGATTCGAAATTCCGCAGATTGTTCACAATGGCGGGTGACTGACGAATCAGGCTCTGTTTGTTTCCTCTTGCCTGTGCGCTCACCTAACCAATAGTATACTAACCTTCAAAGTATGGGAAAGTTAGAAACGAAACTGTTTTTTGCCCCGAATTCCGTCAACGTTTGTGATGAACCGAGGCAGTGTATCTTGAAAATACCCTACCTTTTACAGGTCCGTTTGTCAAAAGACTACAAGTAACTCCCCTATTTACTCGTCAAAATTTATTTGTTCGAAAATCATTCACATAATATTAAACCAAAAAACCTACTTTTCAGTTGAATGCTTTTGACATCAGAACTCAGAGCAGCGTGTTCCTTAACTCGGATCAACAAAGTGCGAATCGTTCGGTTCGACTTGCATACCCAACAACAAGGTCATTCACAGTTATGCGATATTAAACTATGGTTGTTCTGATAATGAGCCCATCGTTAACAAGCCGGATGATAGTGTTGAGACAGTCTTCTCCAGACAATCCTTTCAGTCCCCAGCTTTTATCACTAAATCTATGGACAATAAATAACGCAGCAATAGCCCCAAATCAAACCTAGAGTAGAATTTATCAAGCACTGACATGCCAATGTATTTTGTATTTCAAGTGGGATTTATATAATATTAAATCGCTTCGCGCCAAAAATCTAGAGAGTGCACTAAAAGGTACACGTTACCATATTGTTCGCTTGTAAAATTATGAACTTCCCATATCGCTCTCTTCTTGGTTGGACTGTAGGCCTGTCTTAGAATCAACCTAATTACAATGGTCTTATACAGTAAGAGTTTTTCTTCTGGACATAACCTTTTTATTACCGTTTCACTTGTTACAGTGTCACAAATTCCTGGGCTATTTTTACTTTGTTGTCTGTCAGAATGCACGAACTCCTTACTGTTCGCTTGGTTCTTTTGTTAGCTTAAGCACTTTCTGTTTGTAATACTAGTTTTCACAGATGATTTTCACAAATCCAGGTGAGTATTTTAGCCCCTCACTGTTGACAAGTTACACAAGTGAATCAGAGCCTCGGTTTTCAAGTTGAAATTCAAACCTGAACAGAACTACCACAAGCCATTTTCAAGTACACATGATTTTCCCACTGGCTTTGTTCTGTTGAGATGCAGGTACATATTCCACTTCGTCTACTGTTTTTTCCTGAAAACTTGAGCCAGTGAATAATGAAACCCTTTAGTGTGCATTAGAAATACCCGCGTGGATTGATGCCTTTGGATTCATTCAGTCAAATGCCCAACTTTCATGTTAATCAAGGCATACCATTGTGTTATGATATGAATCAATTTTGCTATTAAGTTTCAACATACAGGAGAAACGGTTAAATCCGCCAAATGCCAGTATTTAATATTCATTTAGCACCAATTGGAAATAACTGTGACTAAGCACTATCACATAATGATACGTAATTCACATTTGCACTCGTATTCCATTTAGTTTTACGAGAAAAGACTATGTCGTTGTAGGAACGTGCTGTAACAAATTGCATACAGGGCAAGGCATACTTTTATGTTTAATGAAAATCTAAAGCGGTATATTAAAAAGAAAGCCTGTTGCTTTGTTTACTGCAGAAAGACACCACCGCAACTTGAAACCCGTGAGTATAAAATCTCCAAAACCGCCTGTTCACCTGAAACCCACAAACCGAATGTTCGCTTACGGTCTACGTTGACAGCGGACGGTTCCACCTACCATGAGCTAGCAAAATGGTTGGTTGACACTTCAGTGTCCTTTTAGCCACACAGCAGTTGTGTGCATTTTGAAAGACACTTTCAAGCTGTTAACATGTATTGCCAAACTAGATATAACCACAAACACGATGTGTTCCCTTTACGTCAATTCTTCTTCGGGAAGGTACAAATATGCGAAACGATTTAAATTTGTGATTACATTTTATCCAACCCCATTCAGCCTAAAGTCTTTGCTGACTACATAATACGCTTACCTTTATTTTGCATGGGAAACCTTGGATTTAGTTATATATATATATATATATATATATATATATATATAACAGTTTTCACCTAATTGATGGATTAGCCATAGGAAGCTTCTTCAGTCCTGGTTTAGCTAAGTTCATGGCTGAAGTTAAGTCAACAATACTTCCAGTTGCTAATGAACTGAAGCCGTACTAGCGGTAATTTGATGATGTGTTCTTTTTGCGGAAAACTAGAAACAACTTGAAAGTGTGGTTCAAGCTGTCAAATTTGCACATTCCAATTACTTATCAACGTTTGAGTACAAAAAGAAGAACAGGTTACCTTTTTGTTTAGACGCCAGTCAGAAGAATCTACTGAATGTTCAATTTACTGTGAGTCAACACAGACAGCACAGCACATACACTTTATGCGTTTTGTTTCTGTTATGTACGAAAGGCGATTAATTGGTATGCTTTTCGCAGAACTTCAAGAGTGTGTTCTGAGGGCGTACTGCCTGCGTAGTAAACAATATTGCGAGAGACGACTTGTGCTGGGAATTTCTTAACATTTTCCACCCGAAAATAGAGTAAACTTACTTCTCCGGAAACCGCACTAGTGGAGGTTCATAAAAAAGATGTCCACATCAAACCCCTTTTCGAAGGTTAACGAAGGTTCACAGAATAATGATCAGCTTCACATGCATATAATGTAACAAATCTTATCTTACTGCCTCAAGCGACCAGGGTGTCTCTACTTTTAATCAAATAGTAGTCTCCTGTCTTTTATCAGTCACTGTGTTTACAAGATTTTCTGTCGTTGCTGATATTCATCCACTGATAGGACAGAAAGAACAATTGACTACAGAAAAAAACGACAACATCCCAGTGTTTGAGGAATGTCTGAACCTACCCGCTAGTGAGTCCCACTCAACGAAGACGAAACGCCACTTCATCCACTGCAAGGCAATTATCGACCACAAGTCACTGTCCTAATGACTAGTCACAGTCCACAAATTCTCAAGTATGTCGAAACCTTATCGATCAACCGTCGGCAGCCGATTCTATGTGTACGAAGAAAAGTGACCATCAGTCATTGCTTAACGTGTGTTCAGCTGGGAGTATCACACCTGATCCAGCTGGGACCGTATTTTTAGTCATTTCATTTAATCTTCGTTTCTTGTTTTCATGTTGGTCAACCGTTTACGACCGACGAGTGTGTAAATTGAATTCATATGTTTATTTGTTCGCTGACTGGTCTTCATAACGATATTCCGACTTTAATATTTGAGGACATTAGTGGAGTTTTCGTTAATCAACTTCACAATCTAGGTATACGGATGTTCAATACGATTAGCATTAAGTTTGCAAATGTTTCATCACCAAACAAAGTGACATCATCAGCGCGTAAGTGTTTAGGAGTACAGGTTTAAGAATGCACCCTCAAACATTTACGTACTGGTAATATCACCCCATTTCGCGATGAAACGTTTGCAACCTAAATGCCAATTTCGGCGAACATATGGATAACTGTCTTTCAATAATTTTCGGTTGGTCTGACAAACATATGATTATTTGTAACATCCGGCTGTGTGGATCGTGGCTTATGAAACTTTGAACACGATTTGCCTACGGACCACAAGCGGTTTTGACTTCCGGAAAGCTCATTTTTCACTTTTGCACATACTCGAAGAGAAATAACTGACGGAAATTAAGAGGAATAGTATTTGGTTATACGGTGACACGCAACTC
>LUCH01000075.1:127529-276703 GCA_013368495.1 Paragonimus heterotremus | reverse complement strand
TATGGATGTCGATGTTATTGTGCGCAATCCAACAAGTTTGAATTGAGGTTTCTTCAGTGTATCTTTCTTGTTTTGTTAGTGGCTTACATAATGGATTCATTGGACATTTTTTTCAGTAGGTGAGATTATGTCCTGTAATACTCTACTATGGAACCTTTATGGGGTGTTTATCATTTTGCTCACACTGCTGCACAATGTCGTTTTCTTTACCGTTTAATCTTGCTATTCCCGACGTTGGCTCACCCCAGTAACTAAATGTTGACGGGCCTGTGTTAACACAACAACTCACTGAAGACGATAGTCGGATTCATACAGTGATCGCCTTTAAACTGATGTTTGCTGTAGAAAGAAACCGAGTCTCTGATTCTGGTGGACTCACTTCGGGTCACCCCACGACTAGGTCCTGCATATACTTAGGAGCATATTTCTTTATCCTTAGGTACAGGAATTGATCGGTTCTGTCAACGTAATAGTCAATTTAGCTGCAGACGAACCGGCAAATATTTAATCTTGTGTTTGTTTTAATTCGAACAACACATGCATGGAAGTAAAATGGCAGCCTTCTTTTGAGGATATCTTCACACTCTCCCGCTGATGTTGTTTGAGCTTTGGTGACGATTTATCTTTAAATTTCCGGTTCTCTCTCGCTTATCTTGTTCACTCGTCGGTTGCCTGAAGTATTATATACCCTTCCCTTGTTCATCTTACGTTCTGCTTGAATACTGTGATTGTGACCGTCAGCAAACAGTGTGATCATCCAAGTTACCGTGCTGTACGATTCGCAACTATGGGTATTACTAGGCATTTTATGGTTTTTTTGTATCTTTGTTCGGTCTTTGTATGGAGTCCACTTTTTTCGATGCTATTACTTCATCAGTTCTACAATACTTTTGTTGACTTCATTTTAACTTCCACACAAGTTCCGGATATCTACACTACTACCTCTATCCTCATCAGTGAACTTTTCAGATTTCCCAACGTTTTTGCTGTTACAAGGCATGATCACGCAAATTGGACGAAAAATTTTTAATGGTCATAAAGTCGTGCCGCAAGAAAATAACGTGATTTGAAATCCTGCAGTGGTAAGCTGGTTTAATTTTTCCATTGAACAGATTCTTGTTCAAGATAAAGTTAGGCTTTTCGTTTACACCCTGACAGAAATTCATTATAATGAAACTGGGTTTCCACGTGTTAATCGCTTTGAGCTAACTTTGAATGATAACCATTGAACTAAATAAATAAAGCTAAAGAAAGTCCAATGCAACATATTTTGAATTGAAAAGCAAACAAGAACGGAACGTTTACCAAACAACCCAGAAGAAAATCAGGGATATAAAAGGCGCTTAACCTATTAATATCTGGTTGAGAATTGGTTGATATAAATTAACAAACCACTCAATTGGTGGCAACTTTCGTATGAAAATAGATTATAGGACCAGGTATTTTTTGAACGGTAACACCGAAGTGAAATTTCGTTTTTGTTAAGTCTCTTCAATAGTTCATACTATTTCCACCACTGTAAGTTAAACTCGTCTAATTTCTCACGAGACAATGATGTTGACGAAAGTGCTCATCACATTCGGAAGCTCAGCTACATACGTTCGACGCTAATGCTCAAATTACTCGACCGCATCCAGAGGAGACAGTAACTGTCACGTAGTCTTTAACTGATGACCTGATGAACAGAACGTTTCACTTAATTTAGCATAACAGAAAATGTTACGTACGTTAGGCAATAAATTGACCAATCAATTTTGTCCGGATTCCGTCAACAGAAATCTCTTGCTACCTACTACTAGTCAAAACATGACTCAATAAATTTATTGGCGTTTGTGCTTTCAGCTTAGAGATAAGTCCTAGTCATTGACTGGAGTTAACAGGAGAGTTACTGTGTCTGCTGTCGATGCGACCAGGCAATCAGAGCATTATTCATAGGCAAATGTGGCTGAACGTTCACATGTGGTGATTCAATCATGCCCAACACGAGGTCAGTGGCATCAGTGGTGAACACGGTTGTCTTATCAAGGCGTTGCCGGAGTCCTAGTCCCGGCCATGACAAAGATGTGCACTACTGACGAGCTCTAACGAGAGCGAAACTCGGGTACAGTAAATTTTGTTGAAAGAACCTAGCTAACGAAGTCTAGAAGAATGCAGAAGCAGCGATTATTTTTGTGATACTCAAATGTTATTGAAAAACGGATGAAGATTCGGCGTATGTAAGTTAAGTACACTCGGTTACGTCTTTCGAATTCATTTGGACTTACTAACTGAGCTCTCTAGAATATAGACGAGGGTTAAAATCTCGATTAGTGGAGCGATAAGATCCACTGATAAGCTTCTTCAAGGGTCAAGCCTGAGTTTTGATGATTCTCCTTGCAAACGCATACGCCTGCTACATACGAAGTATGGTTTAGTTAGAGCGCATTTGTTTTTCATTTTTACGAAGAATGCAGGGTGTGCACTACGCTCAGTCCACGTTTGCTTTCGATATTCACTCTTATTTATGCTTCCCACCCGCGATTGATGAGAATGCACAAGGGTGGTAATCACATGGTGCTTATATATTGGCAACGCAGAAACAGCTGTGGTTGCTTACCTTTCTGCCATAAGTGTAAAAACCCAGCATGCCTCATCTTCAGTAGGATCTCTATTAAATCCATTAATCTACCACTTAGTGGCTTACTGGAAATGAAATCTGATGGTTTCGTTGAGTTTGAGTACGCCCATAGGAAGTGGTCCGCCAAAACTCTTGGTGTCAGCTAGTTCATCTGTGAATTGTTTTGTCTTCTGCATCCAATACCAAAACGCTTGCTGAATTTGCCTGGAGGGTCAAATAGACAAGGTTCCTTGTTCATATTGAGTAAGTCTTTGAAGTTGCACATATTTTTAAGGGTGTCCAGTCTTGTAAGAACCAACCGACTTGCCTGTGTCTTCTAGCATGTGGATAAGAAAGCAGTCAACTTTTCACTTCTATAAGTTATAACTTGCTGTTATAAGTAACCTTGGGTGGCACTTATTTAGTACAATATATTTTCACATTGATGTTTTCATTCTAAGTGTTGCCCAGTTGCAACATGTTAAAACAACCATTGGTTCCTTCAAGGCATAAAGGTGACCATTTACGAGGACGCATCTAGTTCATCGTGTTGTCACTACGTGTTCGTTGACGACTTCCGTCACAATATTTCGGAAACTACATTTGCATAAATTTCCGTTATTTTCTTTACAGTATCAAAGAAGCAAAACACAAGGATTCATCTCTTCAAAATTCTACTCCAAACGCTGTAGCCAGAGTTTGAAAAAATCTCACTATGTCAAAAGTTAGGCCAGTTTGTGCCTTTCTTTTTTCATTCAAATCTTCTGACTGTTATCAATTCGGTAGAATCATTTTGACGCCAGTCGAATCACCAGGGAATGAGATAAACGGAGTAGGTAGAGGGACAGTCGATAGATTTTGCAATGAATTTGACAGCTTGATAAAACACTCCGTTGTGATTAAATTTTGACTACCTGAAATGGTTTTTAACCAGAGGTAATATTATTCTCGGTGAGAATAATAACTGCACAGCAGTAGATTTCCGTTGAGTTGAAAACTGCGTGTCATTTATCACGACTTTCTGACGAAGTCACAAAATGAGACAAATTCAGTTTAAGTCTACTTGCATATCCTGAAGGTACTCTAACAACCTAATTAAAGGGGTTCATTCATATCAGTATACAGTTCAAAACTAAACCAGAAATGAGCCTTGATGAATGAAACTAAACAAAATTAGTCTTGCTGAACAGGTTGCAGCGTGTATGCAAACTGATATTCACGTCAACAGGGAACTCCCTGGTTAAAGATGACCAGAGAAATACACGTCTGAGACACAGTATAGACTTAAAGCCCTTTCAAAGGGGGCCATTAGTAGATTTCTCCAAAACTAATCACACTTCTCTGTGTCTTGCAGAAAACTGAAGCGATGTCACCTAAGCGGTGCTTAATGGTAGCCACTGATGTGATGTGGCAGTAACAGAAGTATCAGCCATGTATCTATCACATTCAAGCTACACACAGACCTCACAATACCGTGACCTGAAACGTAGAAATAACCAACCGCGAAAAGAACAGGCGAGTATCTGGCTTGGTCGTGGGTGTACCAACTATATTCACAAGTGTAAAGGATAACGGAACATCGATACCTCTTTTCTGAGCGAATGCTTGCTGTATCTTTTGGGTTCAATGGCGGCTTTTGTCTCAGTTTCTCGATGTACTCTCAGGGGAGTTCAGCCAACAATATTGGTTTGCCAAAACACTTTAATCACATTGGCTGAACACTGCGCGCTAACAGCAGTTTTATCGAAAAGCTTTCGTTTCGGAGGCATTCACTAAAGGTGTCCTCTACCCCTCTTCCCACTCAATTACCTGGTATATGTTATGGTGAAAAGTGTGCTTGGAGGTCCCGAGGAAATTGGAGTGGTGTCTTTTCAAAGTAATGGATCGAACGATAAAATTAACTTGGTTGGTTTATCTGTGAAAAACACGCGCATGGTCGGTTATATAATATAACGAGCTTGTATAGATACCACTTTTTAACTTCATAATGCAGTATCGTTACAATAGCGAGTTAACCCACGCCGGAAGAAAGACACGCTTGTCTCAGGATTGTTTTTGTGAAGTACGATTTTTTCAAATCATAAAGTCCCCGAGGAAAGTAACATTTCATAGACACACATAGTAGATGTTTGAGGGACGGAAATGAGCGCATCTACTGCAGAAAGAAACAAAATTATAGAAGCGTCATACTAAACTTAGTCTAGTTAGATACTGATTTCATGATCGATTACTTAGATACATGAAAAAGGTTGCGAACAACCTCCATACATCGTTCTGGCAAATGTGTCTAAGGTACACTCGATTCGGTAACATAAACAATAATTTTTCGATTGGCCTCGCAAAGAAGTCATGCTGAAGGTAATTGTGGTTCTAACCTTGTCTAATATTAGGCAATCAGCGACATCGTCACTGTCAGTAGGAAAATAAATTTAGTCAACACATTTGTAAAGTGTAGTTACGAAAATGTTATTAAAGATCTTTTGATTATTCCAATAAAACCTCTGGTAGTGCTGAGCCGATTAGGCTGCCGAGAGTTAGTGATTTATCCAAAGCAAAATACTCAACATTCAACAGACTGCTTTCCAGTATGGAGAAGAATGAGGGGTTTAGAATATTTGAAGAGGTAAAAATGGGAATACATGGATGGAAACAATAAAAAAAACTCTACATGGTCTTATGTAAATGCAAAATAATAAAAAGTAATCTGAGTGAAATAAGCAATTTTTACAGTGTGATGTTACACAAAAAACTATAACTCCATTCCCTGCATTAATATCTGTCGTAAACCTATGATTAGTTTGGCAACAAAACAACCTTAAACGAATGAACCGAAAATACTCGCAGGTTAATTCGCGACAAGCAAAGACTGACAGCAGTTTGCGTTTTCGAATGCATAAAATTAGCTATTTATGGCTAATCAGCACAGCTTCCGAGTAATACAGGCTATCCGAAATATAAGCAGTCTTGAGAATAATAAACTAAGACAAACCACTAACGTTGTGGCCTGTGGTCGATAAATGCTGCACCACGGATGAGGCGCAGTTTTGCTCTGATTAGCATCACTAACTAGCGGATGCGTTTGTATACCTATAAATCGTTTTGTGCTAGGTACAACGAGGACAAATCTAATTGGCTAGACAAAAGTGAACGACGCAATGGGTATGCATTTATCATGATGTTGTTGTTGATAGACGATTTCACGAGGTTGTTACAGTCGATCAGAACATCTGCGGCAAATATTCTCGCACTAAGTCTTTGTGGTTGAATTCACTGGTGCCCTGATACAGAAAGACCAACTCACTCTTTCTACGGTGGGGTCTTTGGCTTGTTTAAATTGCAGGAAAATACCCGGCTTAGACATCAGAAGAACATGTAGCGAACAAGCTTGTTTTCGGTGATTCATCATCAGGCTAAATACAACACATTCATATGGGTCAATCATGTGAGAAAATATACAGTAATGAATCGAACGGATTGTTATCAGTTTCAGAAAGTTCACATCGATTGTACAAATTATTGATGGCTGTAACGATAGTGGTTTTGATTACGTAATCGCGCTCATGGACTATAATCAAAACGGGTCAAAGAGTGCCTGTTGGTAGTCGCAGAAGCAATAGCCATTCGCTTACTCTCCCCTCCACTATGCATTAAAAAGCGTTTCGTCAAAACACTTAATCTTCCATGGCCAGATGTCCACGCTCGGCAAGAACAGATTACCTAATCAAAAGCACTATCGCTACAGCCATCAATAATTTGTACAATCGATGTGAACTTTCTGAAACTGATAACAATCCGTTCGATTCATTACTGTATATTTTCTCACATGATTGACCCATATGAATGTGTTGTATTTAGCCTGATGATGAATCACCGGAAACAAGCTTTTCGTTACACGTTCTTCTCACTCCTTCTAGTTTACCAGATAGCTCTTCATATGTTCTCACTCTGAGTTGTGGAAGATCCACGTAATGCTGAACTGCCCTTCTCCTCATCTTTACACGTACCCTTCAACCTACCGTTCTCTGTCGAAGTCGTAGTTGATCCGCCTATCTTTCAGGGTGAAAAATCTATGAACATATTTTTGTTTGACATACAGTGCTGTGCCAAATCTAATGAACCAATGACAAGACGAATTAGAGATATTCAACAGAGATTCACCTAAATGATCGCTAACAAGCAATGGGTAAAAACGACAGCAGACTGGTTTATCCACTATCATTAAACGCATCTTAATTAACTTGCCCGTAAAAGTGCGAATGAAGATTAGAATATTCCTTGAGATTGACTTTTAAGCCGACGTTCAACTGTGAATTTTGTTCTGGCTCAAAATCGGTTGATGGAGGTGTTAGGAGCCGAGAGCAATGCAATCTAACAATCTAAGGTGGTCTACACTGACAGGATGCAAATAAGTTGCACTTCTGTAAAATTACCTTCCATACCTAACGATGCCTGCTGGACTGGTAGAAAAGTGAATGAAAGCCCTAACACATGATCCCAGTTGTTACTATTCTAAACTTTGTTCCTACTGGCACCACATGATGAATCCAAACACAGACGAATCATTTAGTGTGGTAGCGATAAGTAGCTTAAGAAGGTAATTTGGAGAAGACCAAATCGCGAAAAAATCTGGAGTTCGGCTGGATTCGTACCAGAGACAGAAGCAGCATGCTCGGAGGTACCAAGTGTCCTGCTAGCTTCGTAGCTTAGTTAGTAGTGCACTTGTTACTTCTGGACACGTTGTTTCTGTCCCTGGTTCGAATTCAGTCAAAGTCCAAAGTTTTCCGTGAAATGGTCTCTTCCGAGTTAGTGTTGTGTCTGTTTTTGTGTGAGATGCGTGAATTAGTAAAAACCACGCAAGTTCAGTTTTATAGGTTGAATAAGTACGAGCGAGAGTTCGACTAAACATGGTGTGACTCGTGCGTCGACAGATGCTAAGATGCATAAAAAGAATCGACATACTTTAAAAGAACCGTTTCACCAGGACAAACATCAACCAAAGTTAGAAATTCAGGAAAATGTGACCCCACTGAATAGTCCATCGGAACCGAACAGCGTTGTGGTTCATATTCATTGACAATGTGAAACATGCAACCCATCAGGTATAGAAATAAATAATCCGGTTTATTCCCCATTTTCGTTTAGAATTTTCACCCGGCTTCAGCCAGTACCACGAAACCCAGTGCATCACTTACTCAACAATTATGAAGAGGTTTTGTTTCACGACAAGCAAACTGTTAGTTGGCAACGTTTTAGGAGGCACAGACTGGCTTCACTGTAAAGTAATTTATTGGTTGGTTTCCAACGGGTTTAATTCAAGAGTTATAGGCTTAGCAACAAACAGCCCTTATCAAACATTTTAATCAATAGTGTGTTAGCTTCATAAGTAGTAGTTATTGAATAGGACGTTTTCGTGTTTGGCATAAGGTGTGTCAGAATGCTAACAATAGGATGGGTGGATTTATGGATCAACTGATGTAGCACCGTGAAGACCAGGTAAGAATACGGGTGGATCACTTATTGTGCGTGTGTCTCTGTGCCTATATGCCATTCGGGAAGGGTGGGTGACACTAAGACAATTCATATTGTACCATATTACTTCACTCAACAGAAATATGGAAGACCACTAACAGATGAAAACTGTCCCGCTGACACATAAATTCTGTCAGTACATGTTCTTTATGATTATGGATACCAGCTTTCAACACTATCCAATGTTCTGAGTCAACTTAATATCGGCTGAGTGTAGCGTGTACAGTAATAACTGGATCAAGCGACGTGGGCAGCACAACATATCGTTGAACTGTGTTTAGTGGACCGCATGATTTAGATTTTCTTAATAGTCAGGCAGTGAAAAAAGTATACATGTTTAACCATCTCACTTCCAACGGAGAACTCTTTGTCGACTTCCCCAAGTCTGTTAACTAGATGTTGCACACTCTCAGGTTTGCTGCAGACAGTACTGAAACCTTATCTTAGACATAAACAAAGAAACCTTCGTCAGTTAAAGGACTTCGCTCTACTTCGGCTAAAATAACGTCTTTACTGCACCGACATTTTCATTTCTTTGTGCTGAAAACGTAAATGCAGACGTCGAAACCTCACTTCTTTCATGCCTGCAGAATCATGGTTGTCTAACTCTGGTTGGTGTCAGCATCCATATAACGGGTTAAGTCGTTGCTTTCAGGCTCCTAACTTGCTCACTTTTAGTCTGTCAACCTAGACCTATACAGCTGCGCTTTCTTAATCTGAGGGTCTTTCATCAAAAACGAGGTTGTTTCTTGTGTTGTCTCCAGAAGAAAAAGGGAAATATCTCCAGAAAATATACATGCTGACTTGGTGAGTCATTTCACATGCAAAACTGTTTGTGATCGGGAACTTGCAATTGAGTTGATTATGCTCGGTCATCTATACTGGTTATGACAGCTTGTGCAATATGATCAAATTTCTCTTTCCCTAATCAAAACTGTTTAAACCCTATAAAGTCCTTTTTTTCTAAAAAAAACGTTCTGGTGTAACAATAATCTGAATATATCTTTGGTTCAGTATTTTCACGAAGAGAAACCCAGACACGACAGAATTACCTCACATGGAAAAACCGCTGGTTAGATTGTCAAAATTGTGTGCTATTTCTTCTTGAACATTAATTCAGTTATGATAACACATTGTAACTGTACAAAGTACTGCCATTCATGCAGCTGATATGCTTTTAATGCTTGCTATTAATCAGTTTATTGGATTTGCAAGACTGCCGATATGGAATTGAATCTCACTGTTTCATTAGGAGAACGTGACTTTAATAGAGAAAGGATATTTTGAGTAACATTTTTTGTGGACTGCTCGGAGGCTTTTTGCGAAAAACTAACTTTCTGCCTGCCATTGTGAGTTACATTACTAGCAAATACAATTGGCCATACAAATCAATTAAAACATTGCTACAGATAGAAAGGTAAGCTACTCCCAAAACAAAGATCTTCTTAATATGTTTTCGTTGAAATTCTGATGCAAAAACTTTCTTTTGTTGTTTTACTTCATACTGCCTATTTTCTTGTGGTCTACCAGGCCGATTCTAAGAAATTTTTGGAAGTAAGCACAACGAAAGGCTTTACTGCGAACTTTACGCTTGGTGTAATGTCCATGAAAATGTGTCTTTGCTGTCCTGGCCTGTGATCACCACATATCAGTACTTTTGAGCCATTTGAGTAAGCTAACCAAAAGACAACCTCGTCGCCGATAAACGTGTGATCGACGCAGGCTCAACCAAAGAAACATAAACGCTATGGTACACAGTGCTGAACACTAAGGATTGTGTATGACATCCACGGTTGAACTCATGGCAGCATGAAGTTTGACAGTCGATTGTTTCTGGAAATTTAGGCATGGCTGCCGAAGACTGGTTTGTAAATCTTCTGGAGATTCCACACTATGAATTGTTGACCGTTTCGATAAATGCTGAGTTCTACTCGACTCTAAATGCGCCAGTGCATTCTTCAATTAGTCTGATATACTTAGCCTGTTTCTGAGGGTTTCCTCCGTTAAGCTACAACTTCAAGACAGCTGACAGATTCAGTGACTGATGGAGAACACAAAAGTTCGCTTTTCGATCGGGAGGTGGGGCAGCATGGTGGTACTTGACAACAAAATAAACATTGCAGTACGTTTTCACACTAATGTTGTTTGCACACTTCTGTGCAACACGGATTACTTGCTGAATTTGTCCAGCCTGTTGCTTTTATTAGGTAGCCTGACACTTCTGGTTTTTCCGACAACACCACAATTTAAATTTTTGGAATATTTTACCTTTCAGTGAAAAAGTCACGCAATAATATCATCTATTTTCTACAACATTGCCCAGTTTGTTGACAAGCTTGAATTTGCTCTAGGCCTTTAGGATTTCACAAACTTCATTTGTGTAAACTTGACAGTTTAAGACTATCAGACCGGTTTGTTTGTCTGCTTTAAAAAAAACCTTCCACCACTCAACCGAACTTTTGTGGGTTTGGTGGAACTCACTGCATTGACGACCGATGACAGGTGTATGACAAAACAACTCACCCGGCTTTTGGCAGGTTATCATGCTCGACAGCTATCAGAATCAGTACATCCAGCTGAGTGTGCAACTCATCAAAAGCAGTTTTAGTGCGAGATTAGCTTCTATTTTCGGGGTGCCTGAAAACTCAGTTTCAGTGAAAGTACTTTCAACAAAATTCGAAATAAATTCACCGGATACAACGAGAACCCATCTGACATGATATTCCAAGGACCTTTGATATCATATGTTTTTTACAATCCTTTTGCACTGTATTGGTTTCAGAACATTCCACTTTCAAGCTACAGGATATTTTAGTGAAACGTATGATTCAAATAACATCCACTGAGTTTGACGTTTTAACACCCTGACATAACGTAGGTTTTTTAATCACCTGTGACCCGCGATTTACATATCCATGAAATATTGCGAGTAATAAACATATTTGTTGAATTTCCTAGTGCCAACTCGTGATTAGCGCTGTTAAAATTACATAACTAAAAGTTTTATGTAACAGACTGATGAGAATAAATGAAATATTTGCATCTCGCGATGTATGATATCTTACCGTCTGAACAGAAATAATTCAAATTTATGTGACACGTTGTTCTCAGATCAATAAATCTTAATGAAATCTACATAACTTTAAATCCCCTCACAGTTATTTTGGTGTGGCGCGAGTTTGACTATTTTCTTAGGCCTGTAGGCGATTTTACAGCTCTCTATTGGGATTCCGTTCATGTAGCGTGTTGCCAAGAAAGCGAAGAGGTTACAGCCTCGGAAACACTGTTTAATGTTGAACTGTGTCTGATGCAAGGACATATTAATTGGGATGCGACACACAGATTGGAATATTTTTTGAAATCCAAATGACAAGCAAATCAGTAGTTGGTTTGTCGTGAACAATATTTCACACTTTTGCACTGATAATCTCTGTTAAGGTTGTCTTTAAACCTATGGTCACGTAAGCATCTAAATTCACTGTGATTTCTTACAGTGAATTCGTTATACAACGGTACGTGAACTTAACGGCATACAAATCTTACGTGCCAAAACATAAGACTTACTTTTTGCTTTCAATACTTAATTATCAATATATAACGTTTCACTCAAAATCAAATGGTTATGAAAGAAATTCTCTGAACATATTTTAAGGTCTACGAATTTCAGTCATAGGTAATTGAAAGTCCTCATATAAACCATGAAGTTAAGTGACAGATAGAGGGTTACTGATAGAAAATATAAGCAACTGACGATATAGCTGGATAAAACTTTGGTTTTGCCGTAAACTCTGTAGATTTCATTTGAGTGGTGGGTGGCTGGTAGAATATCCGATTATCAACGGAAGTACTAGTGTAGTGGTCAAGAACGAGTTACTGGATAGCCTAAGTATATGCAGACCTACCTCACTAGGCTATCAGTGACAACAAAATAGACGAATACATCGGAATAGTTACAAAGTACGTGCAGGATACGATAATCAAAGAATTTACTCACAGGTATTCAGGATGACCACCACCATATTTTCCAACCTACAAATATTCGGGACGCGAAGACACTGTAATGTTACCAGGAACAGTTGAAATGCAACTGGAGCTACGACGATGTATGTAGCAGGACGAAAGTGAAAAATTTGGCGAAAGATCCGTTCACTATCGACGTATGACTGCGCAAACAGAAAGAAGAGCACACTGCACGAATTTTATATTGTTTCGCAAGGTCACTCTGAGCAGTGTGAACGACATGCAAAAGTTATGCAAAAGCGTTAGTTAACAAAAATTAGAAAAACTTTAAACAAATGTTCTCATTTTCGATCTACTAGTTAAATATCACCGATATCCGAGTAGATTTATTTTTTATCCCTTTCACTGTTCCTTTCAGATGATGACGCAGTCTGACATTCACACGGCTTCCCGTTCAAACTTCAATATGAACATCAGTAGTCCGTGTATAGATTTGCACTTTTCATAGCAAGTGTCAACAAAACAATTTGTGACTTAGACGATTAAGCGGCAGACTTCTAAAGTCAGTAAACTTAAAATCTAACGACAATCTGTTTTGTATGTTCCAGGCGGATGGATAGTCAGTCTATGGATCTAGAAACTACATGAGATATTTAGCAGCAAAATACGTGTTTCATGGTTGTATAAGGAAACAAACGAACGAAGAATGGCTTTTAGAAGCAACTGTTGGTCAGCCCTTGTTTAAAATTCTAGTTGCTTTCAGTCAGTTGAAAAGTAAACCTACGAGGCACAGAAGGACTAAAACCACATGACTAGCCGTTTGCACGAACATAGATTTAAATATTTCCTGCTATGAGATGCACATGTGGTGACCAGATGGTAAGGATAGTACATAAGTTGGAGAGAAGCCTTCTGGCAATTTTACCATATGCTCTGATGTGCTTGGAAACAATGTAGCTCACGAGAAAAGTAAAACGTGTTCACATACGGTACAGCGAAGCAAGATCCCGTTACAAGAAACAGTGAAATCTATTGCTGAGGATATAGTAAATATGGCAGAGAGGCAGTAACTTCATTGTCGTCTTCTAGTCTATGACAAATACTTTCATCGGATATAGTAGAGTGGTTGACTGCAAACGTCCAATAATGAGACAGCCTTGAGTTAAACTGTCAACATTCTAAAAGTAGCCTCAAACTATAGCCTACTCAGGTAACAGGAACACGTCTGGGTTTTAATTTTGTGGTTTTTGTATTCAATGAACTTTCGCGAACAACATCGACTTAAATCGTTGTCTTACGCCATCATGTTTTTTATTTGTTTGTGAGTGTTGAAAGCACTTCTTGCCACAATTGACTTGGTCAACTCATTTTCGTTTATGTGAACCCTCCGCACATTTTCCTCCTTTACGCTGGCCATGGGATACCGTGCTAGGAAAGTGGAAAAATGTGTGAAGGCTTTAATGCAAGTACAGATCCAGTGGTCTGTATATGTTGGCAACAGTTAGCATGAAGAATAAAAGATGCTGTACGTGCAGTGTGATGCGTATGTTTAATATTAATATAAGTTTCAGTGAGAAATTTTGGTAAGAAAATAGCTATATCCGTAATTAATATGTCGATAGCTCACGGTCGGCACTATTAACCGATTTCAAATTTGGTGTTCTGTGTCAATGAAAACCTTTGAATACCATGTCTTAGCTCATTTTGATACTAGGCTATTCGTCAAATGAACAGCGTTTAGAAACAAAAAATATAGACGGGGCCAGAGCCAACAAAGTCAAAAGGAATGGACTTTACGAAAGTTACGAACGGAGAAGACAATAACATGACCCACAAGATAAACCCGTATAATATCAGCGGTATGTTATGGGGCAGGAAAACTGCACACGGAAGCTGGGTTGTTATAAGTCTTTAATTGTGAGCAACACATCGTTCTGAGCGTTTCATGACTCATATGAACCGCATTATCCTATTGATGCGATATGGTTTGACCATACTACAATTTTAAATGCAAAATTTGTGTCAGAAATTGTGTACATTTTGTATGGTTTAGCGGTATGCTTAGACATGCTGGACTAAATCAACCCGTCTGAAACAGGTGTTTTTGTTGACCTCTCTATCACTTAGCCTACTAGACGAACAAGTACTCCCGAAACAATCTCATCTCCCGATAGAAATATTGACATCACTACCACTTGTACAATGTGCACATTGTGGAAACAATAATAGACAATGAAATCCGGAGGAAGATGGTTCATATCAGCTACGGAAGAAAAGAATAAATTAACTTAATATCCAACCGGTTGATAGTGAGACTATACGAAATGTACGAGAAGAACACGGGTGGCAAACCACGCCGTTTACTGTTGTAGAAAAGAAAACAGTTAGTAGACTGACTATCCTACACAGTTGTATTTTCTTGATGTCTTTCCAGAGCGACCTCAGAGATCACGAGAGAGCTTGACTCTAACGAAGCTGTCATGCCGCGTTCGCTGCGAGTTACTGTTCACACCGTCGATGATTTCCAGAAGCTAATGATGTGATAACAAGGCAGCCATAAAAGGGCTAGTGACTCAATTATGATACACCCTGATCGAGACAAATACGCACGCCTGAAATCGTTGTCTGAGACCCAAGCATTTGATGAACGTAGGCACAAGGGCACTACTGTGCACAGTTTGCCTGCCTCCAAAGATGCCGATACCGTCAATCAAGCAGCGCGATTCTTAGCATCGCTTACTGGTTTTTCTGGTCTAACAGTTACCGACGTGAATCGACTGCACCGGCCCGCGTACTTAGCCTCGATAAGTGCCCCTCTGCTTCTGAGAATAGTCTTCTCAACGAAAGAAATGACAAAACAGGTGTATGCAGCTTGGCTCACATCCCGCCCACTGTTGTCTATTGGGAGAAGATATCATTCCGACAGATCAAGAAACCTCGCGAAAACACCCACTGACCCATAGAAGATAACGGTAACGAACAACTGTTCTGATGTCTCCATCAGGCCATTGCAATTAAACATATGTATATATTATATTTTATATTATAGTGTTATATATTATATGTGTATATTATATTCATACATTATATATATATGTTCAACAAAATTAAACGAAAATTAAGAAAACCACCAGTGGTCTTTATAATGGGGTGACACCTTCTTGACAAACGGGCCAAGCCGCTCAAACAACGATTCAACGGTCTTTTTGGTGAGGGGTTTAAAGATCCATTCACAGTTAAGTCACAGAAGTCGAGGGTGACATCAGTGATATGACCTTTGGTCACGGCAACTGCAAGATCTGTTCGAATTTCCTTTGAAAACGAAAAGCCAGATTGCGTAACCGAATGGCGATCGATTCCGCGGTAGTGAACAGTCGTTGTCTGACCAGCTCGGGGTGGTTGGCAGCACTTCTGTAGATTATGAAAAAGGTCCAATTCGGGTCAACGTGTTGGTCAGTATTGGCGAGATATACAACTACTGAGCTGTTAATGGTTTTGATCAAACCGGTCCCGAGCCAAGTAGGATGGTGCTCTCTGATTCGTTTGGATAAATGCCTGATCTTCCGACACGCATATTCCACTGTACATCAGCAGGGGAAGTAATACACAAGCGTGGAGTGATCTAGGATAGACACTTTGCCCTTCAGACTCAAAGTAATCAGGGGTAAGGTAGTGAACCAGCTCCGTTAAGATGCAGCCCGGGTAAGTGTATCTAAGGGAGTGATGCAGTCGACGGTTCAGTCTTTCTGTCACGACATTACTCTGGAATGGTTTTCAGGAAACGCCGAATCAGAGTGTATGCTACCACAAAAGCTGGTGCTGTTGCCCTTAATGTTACCGCAGATCACCCTTATGCAGATACCAAATTCATTCCGGGAGTTCAAAATACCCCAACCCGCCGTCATTCTAATAATGTGTGCCGACCTCAAAATACACTACAACACGCTGGCTTAGCCCTTCTTACTCGATGAATCTCCTCGACTACATTCCTCTGCAATGCGTCCTGTAGGCATTGAAACTACCTCCTATTATTGCATTCACACCAACATGGCTTCACTTTTTATTAATTTGGCGAGCCTCGTGGACTCTGGAGTCAGACTTTAGGAATCATCCAGTCAGTACTGCAACGTCTTCCTCTGCTGCGGATTTGCTTGAGGCAGTAATGGAAGCTAGACTATTTCGGCAGGTCCAGGAACATACGAGGTGGCAGACGAGGCAGATGCTGTCACGTCTTTCTTACATTCTTACTATCAAGGTTGACATGATAGGCAATTTATATAACAAACCTTCACTTGGGTGTAATGATCACGGGATAATTGAATTCACCTATCTACGCGGTACTGGATACTGTATTCCTAAAAACGGGTCCATAGGCATATCCCAACGCAAATTCTGCAAGGATCAGGATAGCTTAACAAAGTTGAATGGCCCGGCTCCTTCACTATAATCAGCCTACGTGAGCACTGACAGCTCATCGTTGAGAAAATCTCCAATGCTGTTAACAACTATATTCCATTATGGTGTTCCTGGCCTAGTAAAAAGCCTAGACGCCTATGGAGTAGAACCAAACGTTTGATTACACTGAAACGTTCATCTTGAAATAGGTATCAAGTCAAACTTACGTTTGTTGAATATGTCATGTGACGCAATTGTACCACGGACGCTATCAGGGAGGGCCGACTTTGTTATTAACGTGGTCTTGCTGAAGACCTGAAGGTGAATCCTATGCTTTTCTACACCAAAGTCACAACACAGGCTGGCATTCTGCAACTACAAATCTTTGACAGATTTACCAGTACAGACGCAAAGGCGATCGACACTCTGGGTAAACACTAGGCAAATGTGAATGAATGCAAACCACTGGCGACGTTTGAGTGCACAACCAGTAACCTGACTGAATGACTTCAAATTTTAGTGTGACAAGTCAAATTCAAGTTAGAGAACCTAATAAATCACAAATCACCCTATCCAAACTTGATGTCCCCTGATGTCTTGAAACGCTGCGCCACGGAATTAACAGAACGGATTACGGCACTTTCTAGTCGTTTCTTATCAACCGACCGTTTGATGAAAGCCTGGAAACAGTTCACAATCCCTCCTATCTTCAGAGGTGGGTGCAGAAACGACTCAACGAACAACTGACTAACAGTGTTGCATTCATTGGTCTCTAAAATGATGGAGGACCAACTTCACGACTTTCGCCGGGCTAAAGTTGAAGACCCGTAACTCACCATCAAAGGCGCAATATGGCTTTTGTAGAGGATACTCATGCTTCGCGAATCTGCCAGTTGCTTGTGATGTTCGGATGAAAGCTACAAATCAACCTGAACTTCTTAAG
The DNA here is from genome assembly GCA_013368495.1 of Paragonimus heterotremus. NCBI lineage: Eukaryota > Metazoa > Platyhelminthes > Trematoda > Plagiorchiida > Troglotrematidae > Paragonimus > Paragonimus heterotremus. The sequence goes on along the minus strand of LUCH01000075.1, from coordinate 259,280 downwards.
AAGAAATTGCGGAACCCGCACCATGAAGTGTTTCCCACTATGTTCACCTCTACAACTCGCCTACACCTGAAGAAAAAAACACAGGTCTGTCGTCATTACCTTAAAGAAAGTTTTGTCACTTACTAAAATTGTTCAGAGAAGGGCCGCTATAAAAGTTATGAGGCTCAGAAAAACCGCCTATCCGGGAAGGCTGACAGAAGTGGGTCAGTTCTCAGTGAATTACAGACACCCCTGGGAAGACTTAATTCCTGCTTGTGAAATACTCCACATCCCGAGTCATCCATTGACACATCCGCTCCCACCAAATAAGGATGAACGTTTAACAGGTCACTCGCTGAAACTGAATAATAAAACAAGCAAGTTACAGTGCAGACAGGACTGCTTCACAATTAGAGTCTGTTCACATTGTAACGCACTGTGAAACTCTGCGGTCGCGGCCAAACCGGTGGAGAGTTTTAAACTATTACTCGATGGGTATACACGTAAGAGATAACCTGCACTACAGGCTTCCTAACCGCTATACATGCTCAGTCTCACAGGTCATCAAATACGCATGTCTGATTGAATGTTGTTTCAATGTGTTTCAGTGTTTCCTTTTGAATTGATTGCAGCCAGAAGTCTCATTGAGTTCACTTTTTACTTAGTTCCATTTGCTTTTTCTGTGTACCTATAAACCGTCCAATTTTTCATCAAGCACCACAGCAATAAGAACACACAAACAGAGTTCTTTCTCCTTGGTGTAACAACCTATGAACCTATTTAATGAACGTTTCCTAAGCGCCCCATAAATTGCAGATACTTTAGATCTGTTAAAAGGATAACTTACTTGGTACAAATAAAAGGAAGTCTGGTGGTTTGAAGTTCACGCAAAGACGGGTTTAAAATTTTACCTGGTACTCTTCTGGCAAGCACGCGTGATGACGACGCAGTGAAGAGAAGGAGCAAGTCAGAAAGAAACAACGTAGCTAAATACTGAGGCAGGGAAGTGAAATTACAGTAAAATGAGACAGGATCCGTTCAAGTAAAATTACGAACTCTTTTGCCAGAGGTTGGTCAAATATAGTTAGAGGCTGAATACAAGCGACTGCTACAAATAACTCACAGCGAACTGTCTCGAAAAAAGTGAAAAATGTAACAGTTGTTCGTATAACTAGTTTAACGCCCTAACACCCGTTAACTGGGAAAGTCACGACTATTCTTACCTTGCCAGTTTATATCAACTACAGCCTTTAGTATCCTAAACTAAAATGACGATACCAACTCACGAATCGGTACTTCTCTGTCAAGCTCATCGGGTGGAATCGGTTAAATTGCCATTCAAAGGATCAGTATTCACGTTAAGAACAATCACAACTTGACAAAACTTTTCGTGTATCGTCAGTAGGTTAATTGAGTCGTGCTCCATTTTCTTCAACTCTGTGTGGAATTTAACCAAGTGGATTTTAGAAAATATTGTCACTGTGAAAAGTTCGACAAACACATCGCGATCCGACTGCTCATCCTTCTATTTTCAATGCTCATCAGTTGCCAGCACGCACAAGTCATTACTGACCGAAGTTGAGCTCATACTTCAGCTTTAGACAAGTTTCTTCATAAACTGTACTGCATTGCAGATATGAGACAATAAATTAACAAAAATGAGATGAGGTTGTCGTAAAAACTCAAGAAGGTTTGGCTTGTGATGAAACAATATAGACAAGCCGACAGAAGTCGGAAGTGTGTTCGGCACGCACAAACACAACCAGGCTAGAATAAGGTTGTGATCGCAGTTGTTATTGCATGTGGACTTCCATCAGAAGTAGAAAAAACACGAAATTGAGACAAATTTTTATCACACTACATAAGAAAATTATATCTTTGGGTTACTTTGCTAATCCTAACTTCATGTGACGCCTCCCGCTGTAATTTTGTTGGTATTTCGGAATTAACTTCGCTAAAAACTCAAGTTGTAAGTAACACGAAAAACTGTCATAAAAGGCATCGTAACACTATATCTTGAATGCTAATTAAAATACCGTCAGGTGTCAGACTTACGTCATGTATGGGATACGTGTGCTTATCGACGTAGAAGTAGTCTTAAGATTTTTTACAAAAGGCTCAGCACCCGTTCTTAATCTTAGTGATATTGCCGAGTGCCAAACTAATGTTTGTAAAAAATTTTCATGTCGCTAAACAGAACGAGGATAAACACAAACACCTTGTTACGCACTTACGTTTTAATAACAATGCATTTGCACTAACCTCCACTTATCAAGTAAATATTTAAAGTCGAAGAGCTTTTTCCTCTGGCTTTTTTCAGGATTTCAAAAATTAATTCACCCTTTAGTAGTAGTATAAATTTTGTTTGCTGTACGGTACTTTTCCATAATAATGGGTATATTTTCTACCTCCAACCACTGTTGGTTGATGCGTTAACTGGGAGTTTTTCGGAACTTTCCATGAAGCAACACAGCGTGAAATTTGGTGTGTGAATCTAACCTTTTTGAGAAAACCAATAAGGCCAACAATATGTTCATGATGTTTACACCCAAAATCTTGACATCTTACAGACAAACACACGGTCAAGTGTTTGACGTTCGACTGTTTGATCCTAATTAAAGTTCAACAAAGATGGCGAGCTGAACGATCTTGGGCCGTAGCTTCTTCAATAGACACAACAGTTCTAGGACTGAATCGTATCAGAACCGCATGGAACTGGAACCAAAAGTATATTCAATTTTACACACTGTGAATTGTAACGTTCTATAGTATTCTTTAACAGTATTCAGTAATTTTTGCCCTCGCTCTCTCTGTTTTTTAAGTTTTACGAATTTGCTGTCTGTTTACGGTAATCAGTTATTTCCAACGACTAAACGACTACAGTTATTTGGATTAAGTATGAGCATATGTATAAGATACATTCCAAGCAAAATTCATACTGGATACTCTCTATTTTAAATGATGAGCTTATCATAGAGGAGAGTCTCCCAGAAAAGCACTGCCTGGTGATATAGTTTGCTTGAAATCCGAAGGTTCTGGAGTGAGCTAGAATGCTACATTTCGAGCACTTTTGATTATTCGGAAACTCAAATTGTTTTGATAGCCAGGTCCAGGAAATGTTTAGACCGACACCAACATCTACGTTACTAATGTAACAAAGTTGATAATGAAATGCTTAGTGAGAAAAACTCGTTGGTGTCAACTCTGTACTGCCAGTTTTTGCATGAACTACAGCATATTTTGATACGACGTACTATACCATTTTACATATAGGTTTCTTTTTTAGGCACAGGATTTTCCATTACGTGATAGGGTAATTCACTTTGGTGCATTAGAATTTCCAGGCGAGAATCTTGGACGTGACAGTATAATCGTGGTTGGCCCATCTAGCCCGAAGCGAAAACCAATCTTTATTAAGACATTTCGCATTGGCTTCTCTGACTGTAGGCGTGATGCGGGTTATTTAAGGGTTGTCAACGGGTTTGCCTAATCAGAACTGGGTTAGCTGTCAGACAGAAGCACAGATAATCCGACCCTGTTCCTACCAACTACCCAAACTGTGGGCAGTATTGGTCCCTATGACAGGTAAGGGTTTGTGACAGGTTAGAGGTAACTGTGGATTGCACGTCCATGGGGGAGTTAGATCTGGGATCGTTGCAGACCTTGAAGGGTAGTATGAGAGTGAACGAGTTTGCGAAAACTTTTTATCACTTTTCTTGCATATATGACTGTCGGACACAAGTACACTGCTACCCGTTCCAAAACACTTAGACGTATTACCAAGGCGTTCGAAAAAGTTCTACCGTTGAACGTTAGCAACGTAATATGAGCTTCATTCAGTGACACCCCTCGCCCAGTGGCCTTCAGGTTAGATTGGGAAAGACGTCTGTGTCATCACCCAGTATCACTCGTTAAATGATGCCCTAATAACTCGGTCTAATGGTTGGTTGTCCTCACTTCGAGTTGGCATCTGAACTCAACAATAATCTGCCAAGCGGACCCGTGGATCAGTCAAAACAGTGATCGGCTAGCCGTTGTATACAGAAGAAGACATCTTAAACAGGAATTTCGAACCGATCCGCTCTATATTTTATTGTATTTTCTTCAACGTGCACAGCTAGGGTAAGATACCCTCAAGTCAACTCCAGAATCTGCCTTATAAATCTTGGAAAGGGGAATATTCGACATATACACAACAAGTATATTCCGTAGTCCCGGACCAAATGACGAAAAAGATGATTGCTAACAGTCAGGTAGCGTAGGACATACATTGAACTGTGCAGACTGCTAGTCCAAACAATTAGTCAGAGCCAGTATCCACCGACTAGCCGTCTCAGACCCGACATTAAATGGGGAATTACTATGACAATCCACCCACCGCACTTTTATGTATACGCACACGTTTTTAATTGTCTACTGGGTTGCAGCCTTACTGAAGGAGTGGTCAATTACAAACGACAGATGACAAGTCGGGAGGTGCTGACAGTGCATTTACTATTTTCAGTCCCAAAAGTCAAACAGCAGATGATTTAAAACGTACGGATAACCCGGTTGTTAGAAGTGAAAAGGTGTTTTGGCGAACAGTCTGTTTCCGGCTATTCATCATCGGGCCAATTACATCACATTTTATATCATCATGGTTGTCAAGCGCGCAAAATCAAAGGCAACTAGTTACACAATTACATCATGCGGTTGTGAATTGGGGGGAATTAGGTGACAAAATTGAACACCGGGGGTGTCGAGTCATTCATGGGACGGGCTTTGCGACAAAATGACATTCAGCCAGTGAGAGGCATGCTGAAACGGCATGCACTGAGTAAACTAGAAACGACTTCTTCAAGGATCGACGAACTGACGCAAAATGTAAACCAACGAGTCACAGTGGTAGACTCACCCATGACTGAATGGTGTATTCAAATAGGCGAATATGTTCAACACATTGTCGGGAACCAAGCGAGCTTGAAGTCTAACAAGCTGAAAAAAAGCTCGAATTCTGAAAATGTGGTATCAGAGTTCCCGAGCAATCCAGAAAGGTGCCTCCACAATTTTACTACGATGCACCTATCAAAACCGTTGCTAGAAGTTTTATCACTCGGTCTTAGGTTTTGCTGTCTCAGAAATGAGACGAAGCAGCTTTATTTAGAGGTTCAGTTTGAGAACTTATACAGTCAAGTAGAATCACTGGTTCCGTCATCAAAGCCCAATGCTGAACACTTCAAACCACCTTAGTTAACACATCCTATCAGCACCCCAACGCTAAACCGTGCTTTAGCAATATTCTGACGGAACGGCATATCCAAGAACTGAACGATTTGAGAAGAGATAATAATATTCTGTTGTCGAAGCCTGACAAGAGTGCAAGAACTGTTTTGATGGACTTGCCTGCAGAAAATGACTGATATCTTGAGTGATTCGTCTAAATTCAGCAACCTGCTAAACGAAAAAGATAGGACGAAGGCGATCGGGAAAAACATTTCTAGACCTGTAAGAGACCTCAAACAAAGAGCATGATAGAATCCGCGGTCTGAACGAATTCGACCAACTGGAATCATAATACCTAGACTGTATGGTTTATCGAGGGTTCACAAGAAGGGATGGCCATTACGCTTGATTCTTGTTATGTGTAATTCTCCATAATATTCGATGGCACAGTGGCTCACGGAGTTGCTAGAACCCGTTCAGAAGGACGTCGCAGTGCATTCACTGAAAGATACGTTTGAGTTTATTGAGTCTATCCGGTCGCTGAATGTGGAAAACAAGAAGGTGTTCTCCCTTGATGTTTGCTCTCTGTTCACCAATGTACCACTTGTGGAAACCGTTGAATACCTCTGTGGGTATATTCGTTCGGAAGGTTTAAATGTGGGCTTACTCGTGGACACACTCAAGAAGCCGATATTGACGTGCGCACAGTTTACAATTTCAGACTGTTGGGAAAAGGTACCGTCAGAAGGACGGTGTTGCAATGGGGTCACATTTAGGCCCATTGCTGACCGATTTCTCCATGGCAGTGTAGGAGAGAACTACGTCTCGTGAGTTCATTGACAATAGCACTTTCTACGGGAGGTAAGTGGGTGATATAATCTGTGTAGTTGACGAAACTGTGGATTTGAATAGCCTACTTGCAGAGTCGAACACAGCACACCCTAATCTCAACTTTACACTTGAGGCCGAGAAAGGTGGACGAATATCTTTCTTGGATGTGGCATTGAACTGTCGTACAGACGGTTTAATTCAGGGGGGTATTCACAAGAAAGTGACTTGGAATGGCCAGTATACTCACTTTCTCAGCCACATACCCCTGAAACAGAAGAGAAACCTCATTCGTAGTTTAACATACAAAGCTATGAGGATATACACTGATGACATGATTGATACAGAAATGGTGTTTTTACGGCAGATATTCGCAGAGAACGTCTATCCTGTAAACTTCGTAGGTAAACATGAAACTGACAGAACCGAAAGCTACGCTCCCATCAGCGAAAAAGAAGTTGGTTTATATGACGTCAAAATACAAAGGCGAGGTGCTGGCCGAACTGGTGACTCGTAGAATAAACAATGCAATTGAAAAGACATACAGTGCGGCACAACTGCGAATCTCGTTCAGATCCGACCCGGTAGTTCACGTACAACTCAAAGCTATGTTACCTAAATGTGTAATCTCACTTTCTGTTTAGTTTTTTATACGCTTCTGTGGAGCAGGTTACGTTGGTCGCAAAACCAGGCGCCTTTCTCAGAGGATACGTGAACAACACCCACATGACTGACTAAGGGAGAGGTGCAATTCTGGCGCACCTTGTTGACTCAGGGCATCAAGTCTTACCGGGAGTGGCTTTCCTGCCCATTTACCGCTTGCCTAGTCGTCAATCCAGAGGAGTCAAATTTAGTATTCCGGCCACCGCGGAAGCGATCGGAATTCGATCACGCAATCCACAGTTGTGAGCTCAGAAGAAATTTGTACAGGCCCTACGGTTACCATGGCCTCCCGTGACTGACTCGACACCCCCGGTGTTCAATTTTGTCACCTAATTCCCCCCAATTCACAACCGCATGATGTAATTGTGTAACTAGTTGCCTTTGATTTTGCGCGCTTGACAACCATGATGATATAAAATGTGATGTAATTGGCCCGATGATGAATAGCCGGAAACAGACTGTTCGCCAAAACACCTTTTCAGTTCTAAAGAACTCGTGACGCTATTCGAATCGTTGAAACCCAGTTGTTCTTAAGCCTTCAACAGAAGGTAGAAAATCTGACGTAATCTATGCAAGCTCATGGGCAGTGGAATAGTATAATCAAGAATAACGTCCAAGAAGTAGGAAGTACAAAATTTATGGTTGTTCTGAACACTGGAAAAACGTGGGTTCGTTGTTGTGAACCCATCGTATGTATACAGCATCGTTCGGTATGACTAACAAAGTTAACGCAATCGTTTCCATAGACGGCGTACAACAATCGTTAGCAAGTATTATCCACTACCGTTACTGTGGATGGATTTCTGTTCTTACGGTTTGTGTCATCTTCGCAGATAGTGCTGGGTAAATCATACACCTCTGAAATCACCAAAATGTGGTACGTAAACGTGATTTAAGTACTACCGAACCGAATTTCTTTTGACAATGGTTCAGTGTTTTGTGAAAAAACATTTCAATGGTGTGTCATACGTAGTTATGCGGTGAATCATCACTCTTTCCTATCAATTATTTCATGACACATGACACGGAACTCCGCACAAACGATCAGCGTGGTTGTTTTCGGTAATATTTTCCATAAATAAAGAAATATGTCGGTTTATTTGTCTAAACTGTTTAGATTAGTTTCCGATTCTTAGACACTGCGCAATATTTACCGCAACATGCAGAATTGGACTAATGGGAATTAGTTACAATAGTATGTTTCCCGTGAAAGTTTGTAATAGGTCTGATGAACAACTTGCACATTAGTCTTGTGTGAAGCTGTTATGGAGACGTACTGTCTGCGGAGCATATCATGGTTCATTGTCTTGCAGGGCTACACATGGTCTGTCTACTTTCGTGATAATTCTTTTCATGGGTCATCTTAAGTTTTTGAGTGTACTTCGTTTCCCCTTAGTTCTTTCAGAAGTTCATCCCAAGTGATTGTTGCGTATGTAAAATAACCCGACCGCCATAAACAGAGCAGTTGGCCATTTATGTTCAGAGTGTTTATTAGATTCGTTTGTTTAGAGTGTAGCAGCACTTATATCTTAGTCACGTAGTATGATAAAATAATCCATGTTCCTCTCGCTTTTCTCAGAAAGTTCTTTACCAGAGCTGGGCCATCTATGCGGGAACGTGATTTTGAACTGTGTTATGTGTACTATTATAATCAAGCTTTGAGTCGGAAGTTAATTCGTCTCCACGATTTTCGTGTGTAGTTACAGTGGTCTAAACTATGCACAACCAATATTACGAAAACGAAAATTCAGACCACACTACCTTTAAATACTCCGGCGAATGTTTGTATTGTGGTATCGTGGGAACCGGGGAAAATTACAAGAAAGACTAGGAGCAGTCTGACAAGCAGTGCTATTTTTCGTACACGAAATTGTCATCAACACCTAGTTCTTTCCGGATTATCTACAAAAGACTGTTTACTTTTGTTTTGCTGTTAAAGTATCTCAACTGTGTTGACTTACTAGATAAGCCGGCCTTGTGCCACTCGGGTTCTTGTCTTATAATTGTGAGCACCGTAACAAGCATTACGGTTGGTTGCTGCAGCCTTTCAACCATAAGAACTTTCTCGACTTTAAAGAGGAATTCGATGACGTGACGGATGCCATCATATTCCAAACCGATAAGGAAAAGCTGACGGTCCTGCGAATGTCACTCAAGGATAAGACAAAGACGATTCTGCTGCTGGAATAGGCAGCAGCGAATTAAACCGCCCGCCAAGTTTGGCAGCCTAGCCCACTGCTAGGATACGTTGAGATGGTTCAAAACCAAGTTTTGACACCGGGGGCGAGACTCTCGACTTCCTCCGCTCTTTTCAGGCAGCCCTGGCAACGACCTTGTTGCAGTCAAACAATACTTCGGAGCAACACAGGCTAACAGATTAGTTCTAAGAAATGACCACAAGCAGTTTGAAAAAATCCAGGGTCGCTGGCGTCACTCTTCCGAAGAATTTAAAGTAACTGGCTGTCACGGATCCTCAGTTGCTGGTTTTAAACGTCCTGGTTGATTATGATGTCCAATCGGACAAAACAAGTGAAATAAGTTAAATTCGAATTGTAGCAGGTCAGAAAGTAATGGCACTGAATTTGAGAAGAAAGCAGGGGAAGAGTAAAAACATGGGGTACCTACACGGAGGACTTGAACATTGGATGCAAATATGCTCACTGGGTAGAGAAAAGCGCTAAGTAAACAGGCGCTTAGCAGGATATTTTGATCTGGGGTAGGAAATCCAAAAATCGAGGTGATCGGCAAAACGACGGTGCAGATTAAGTTCGAAGCCAATCGGACCTGGAACCAATTCACGATTGCCACATGGACGATTATATCATCGATTAGACCAAAGCCAGGAAAGAGTGTCCAATCGATCTGATTGGTCTGTTGAACAGTGGACGTATTTACAAAGCTAATGACGATATATTACGGTGTCCGAGAACGTCTTCTGACGAACGTATAGTCTTTCTTCATTCCCGTCGACATCGACCAGACGATGCTGAAGGTAGATTTTGTAATCGCACGAAGGGTGAATCTATTTAAAAAATAGAGTAGTTTCATCAGAATAATTTGAAGTCATCGCCCGGAAGGATAACAGCGAATACAGATGTGTTACTTTTAACCTGTAAATGCTAGTCATTGGAAGATGTGATGCTCAGCTTTCGAGGATTGTTCACTACCCGCGAATACATCTTTGTCTAGTATAAGTGGATTGGACGAGAAACCACATTTACCTAGGATGATTTCGTCTGCTCGACCCTAGTGAATCTATAGCAGGGAGTAAACGACAAGGAAAACAATGAGAAACGCCACTGTGGAAACGGATAGCCCGTTCAATTACCCTGTCTTATCACAAAAATCTAGCGAAAAAGTCTGATTCTCTCCATTTCCGGACAGACTGCGATTGACGAAATGTCTGCTCTAGTGGTGTCAACGTTTTCCGATGAGGCATGGAATGCAGGTATTTATACAGGTGTCACTTGAATAACTGAAAACATCACTTTCGATTCCACCGTTTGCATTTAGCCAGATGAGGATTGCAACTAAATTCGGGTGTCAGTTGTTCAGGGTTTCCGACAGACTACGTATTACTGCTATCCACAGAAACTCCATCTGCTTCTGAGACGTTAATGAGATAATTCAGCTGTATTTGAAAAGACTGAATTGTGCGGTTCAAGAAGCAACGGTTTGAATTCACAAATACCAAAAGAAATTGGTAGTACTCGTTAACAAGTATTTAATTCTTACGTGAATATTCCAGTTGTTCGCCTTGTTTTTTAAGTGTTACAGGATTGCACACTTTGTGAAGGATCACTCACCACCACACCTTTGTTGAGCAATGGTTACAACACAAATAAAACGTGTACTACTTCTGACTGGCCGATATCAAAAGCCTTGAGCTTATAATTTGAGGGAATACGTAACTGTGAAATAGATTACAGATCTAAGTAGACACTGTTATCGATTTTGGCTAATCCAACCGTTCAATACTGCCAGCCATGAGAGAACGCAACCTCTTCAGTTCGTGCAACATTTTTCATTTCAGTCGAGTTGGAAGGATTTTAAAAGAGTCATGGGTAGGATCATTTCATATTTTCAGCATGTTTCAGATCAGCGTCTAAACTGTGAACAAATCTAACTGTTTAGTTTTATTGCCTGTTGGGTTGTTTGGGGAGTTTCAGGTCGAAAGCCCCTTGATAAGGTTGAGCGGCTTGGTGTAACTTCTGTGTTAACTAAACGTACGTGTTTGTTAACTCAAGTCAAGTCAAGTCAGTAATGCGCTCGTATTTTGCACATAATATTACATTTATTGAGAAAGTGCAACAGAACGCGATAAAGCGAATCACAGCACCTCGTTCGTCTTCTCATGCGTATAGATCGCCCAAACTGGAACACTGCTTAATGTACTGCAACATGTAGGAAGCAAGTTGACGTTAGCACATAGACTCCTCAGCCATACAGATAGCCGTTGTGAAAGCTACTCTCGCCCAGTCAACTTCGACGTGGTACGTCGACTTTACAATACCATATGAAATGCTTGGTTTGTAGATATTCCTCATTCAGTGTTTAAATATTCGCAAGCAGGAATACATTTCCTGCGACCGTGATGACAGCGATATTACTCTGCTTCCCAAAACGCGGGTTCAAAAGAAGTTAGGTGGAATCTTCAAATAGTTTGGCCTTTACAACCATTTCCGTAAGGTAAAGCTAGGCCTCATCTTTTGCAGCCGTCTTCGATCAGCTTCGTTTGTCGCATACTCAGACCTATCTCCTGTATCTCTGATGTGCATGGGTTTCATATACCTTCTGCCATCCAACTATCCGCCCAATCTTATCTAGCAATTGGTAACAATTGATAAACTTTCTATTCAGTTTTCCCAAAATATTTTTTCCCCGCTCACTTATTTTGTCTGACCTGTTCTACTTATAAGCAGATATACATACGCATTTTTAGCTTTATCCGATGGGTGACATTTCTACGGAGCCCACGAACCAACTTATCAGGATTTCGCTGGTTTAACTTTGGCACTCAAGTCAAAAGCCAACCTGAATACACAAATCCAGTCTAGCATGTTAGACTTGTGACAGTAATGTTGTGACGCGCTCACTTTGTACAACCACGCTTATCTTTTATAATTAATCAGATAAAAGGAAGTAATCGAACACGATGATTTTAAGGGCTTTCACATCTAACGCTTAATCGTTCAGTCACCAGTATGCCTTCTCTTCGGCTAGACATAATTCAACATGCTAATCGGTTTATGTCTGATGGATGTCATCCCCGTGATAAGCGGTACCTGGTTGTGGTATGATTCAAGGCTATAACCAACTACATCAAAGGAAATCAGCATCTTTTTAGGGCCCTATCTCGTTACAATTAATAGTGCGAACTTGTAATCAAAGGGGTTATACGTAATCAATATGTGTAATAAATTCATTTTGAAAGAAAGAGAGAAACGGGATTTTTTACTTTTTGTAACTCGGCTCAACATGGCGTCCATAGGTTCCTAAACTTTTCCAGTTGTTTAATTTTGTTTCATTTATGAGACATTCAATCTAAAATTTCGTGAGCCACACGAAAGTTTTTGTTGGTAATTTGATATGAACTCTTGTACCAGGTTGTCAAACTAAATTTGCATCATTGCAATCTTGGTCCAATTATTAGTGTTACGTTGCTTCTTTCGATGCGCCTTTGCGTCTCAGTGTTTTTACCACATCGGTGAGAGATCTAAATACTGTCAACAAGTAATAATTGCACTTTTGACATTGGCCACTAATATGTCCTCTCCCGGGATGAGGGTTTATGCTGTATGCCCAAGAGAGTATGTTCTACCAAGCGTAAAAGTGGGTGAATGAATTATGACATTCAATAGCATGCAGGTGATTTAATAAACAATTGGTTGGAATCACGATGGTACTACAGGGCAAAAAGAAAGAAAATATTTTCAGTTCCATTGTACATTGTTTACCACTATGAAAATCAATCGAGCTTTGGGCGATCAAACCTTGAAAAATCTGGGCTTCAATAGGATTCGCACCAGCAACAAAGACAATATACCCAAATGTTGCAAGCGCTCTACTAGTGGAACTACAAATCCAAGCTGGGAGTTCGGAATTTTAACATTTCGACTCCGTAATCCACCCGTCCGAGTGTGTCATACGGAATTTACAAATCATCCGGGCGATCGACTGCCTGGATAAGATTTTTCACGATGGCCTCTAGCAACGCCGTTGTTAAGCATAAAAACTATATTGTCGGTAAGTAGTTTGACAGATTAGTAGTTTAGAAGAGACTCAATTTCGAAAAAGTTCCTAGCTAAACTGTTTGAAAAATCTTGCCGGCACGGTCGATCCCCTTGGTCTTTGCTAACTTGACTAAATTTGGATAATTAATGAGTGACAATACTGAATCCCCTTGAATGGATTGTGATTTAGTTTTCTACACTTCCCTTGTTAGTGAACGTGTGACTAGCACGAAATTCAGAGCAGTGGTTCACAGGTGTGCATTTGTGAGTGATCCTTACAGTCAAACCGACGGCAAGCTGGCGTTACCAGTCAATTTTCTGAACTCAGATGCGGACGGCAAATAATAAGTTGCAGTTTGTGAAATTGTACTGTTGAACAGAACACTAACCCTTTTTAGTAATTCTGACCTTGCAGCCAGTGATAGATAAATGTCTTATGATGAACTACGTGGCGTTCCGACCTAGCTGAATGTCACTTGACAGTAGGTGAGTTGACGCCTCATTCAATAAGTTAGTCAAGTGTTCCTTGGACTCGAATTCAACCGTTGTTTCTGTTCTCCAGATGAGTGTGTCCCCAAAGCAGGAATAAACGTGGCAGATGCAGCAGTCAGCAGAACATATACTTCATTTTTTGACTCGAGCCATTGAAAATCTACTGGCACTAAAGAGCTAAACGATCTCTGCTGCATCATGTGATTTTCCCACGTACGGTTAATTCTCCAGCTAAGTGCACTTATTTGATAACGCATTTGAAAACGCAATTTGTTACAAGCAGATCTCGGTGGCAGTTCGACGACGAAATGTTTGATATCCTCAGAATGCTCCATTTTTCACTCAGAGGCCCCAAGAAACGGTGCCTAGTTTGTTCGTGATTTATCAGCGAAACATATTTGTAGAATGTCCGACGAAGTGGCGTACTCAAGATTTGCCCAGAGGTGATATTTTGTTTCATGAACTCAACTTTTCCCATGGAGTTTTCTGTAACAAGGGGGCTAAAATTGTGAGTATGAACAAAATTGCGTCTGACTTTCAACAAAACATCAAACCATACTGATGGAACAGAACAAACAAATAAGTGCGGATTAAATAAAAAAGTCCACTTGATCGGCTTGAATTCGCCAAGAGATTGTGTGCTTTTAACCCTGAAATCTTCAAAGTAATTGAAACACTTGCAGCAGATCTTATTATAAAAAATGGGAATGATTTGCAACAGAAAGGTTAGAATTACCAAGGTAAGTGTGGCAGTCGACAGATAAACTGTGTATCATTAGAAAGACAAATCGAAATGTCCGTCGAGCAGTACAAGTGTTATTACGTTTTCGCGTTATCGAGATTTGCCAGTAATGTGGTATGGGTCGTCAAGGAATCCTCACACATAAGAATGATCGTATTACCCATTAAAGAGAAATAATGACTTTATTGTTCTTACTGGTAAGATAACCAGAGGAAAAAATAAATATGACGCCCCAAAACCGAAAGACAATGAAGCAGGTGTCAAATATTTCATTCAATAATTTAATGGCTGACATAAATTGTAGTACAAGAAAACGACTCTCTTAACAAACTGCATTACGACTCAGTGATTTTGGTAGTCACACCCACACCGTATTGTTGAATGCTCATAAGAGGATCTGCGCTTCCTTGTACTATTCCGTCGTCACTAGTAGCACGTAGATGAGATTTATATGTCTTAACACCATCCAGATGTAACACAAATAATGGGGTACCTTCGCGCTGTAGAATTACTGGCTAACGGGTGTGTCATTCATGATTTTTGCAGCTCATTGGAAAATGCTGACAGATACCGATGTACTATTTCTCTCCAACCCTAACCGAGAGCTCAGTGATTTGTAAACAGAAGTGCACATGAAGACTATGTAGGTCACCGTTGCATTGGGGACCGGAATTCCTGCTGAAAATATAAGTGCATGTTCGTCGGATTATGACAGTGGTTTTGTTGAGCGAAATTTTGCGAAGTATGTTAGGAGGCATGTACCAAGAAGGTCGTTTCCTCACAAAAGTTCATACTGACTCAGCTAATTTGGAACCGGCTGTACCAACTACGACAGATCGTATGAAACCAGTGGTATACGTCAACACGATAATTATCGATTAACTGCTATGGCCACAACACTGTTTCGTCTCAGACCTAACGACTTAGTATGATACATTAAGTGAATAGAATTACAAAATACACGCTTGCCGTACTCACCCGGCCGACAGAGTTCCACAGATTTTCTACTCATACCCATTTGTATCAGAAAATCATTCTGGAACAAGGTGTTTAGAAGAGTTGAGAACTTCCGGCCTCAAAAACTGTAGAATTGAATTTATCCTAAATGTTGTTTTGAAAGAGACAAACGTCGGCTAACTTAAGTGCTTATGGTACTTCAGAGTTGGTCTCCATTAAAGCAGTTAGACTTACGGACAGTGAGTGTGCGGGTGTCCACTTAGTGTGCCAGTGACTATAACCATTTCCTGTTGTCTGCTGTACCTTCGCGGTTCTTCCGTCCAAAAGCTAGTCGATGAACTGACAGTGGTGGACGTCTCTACACTAAGAAAATCAAAAGCTAGACAGCCAAACATTGGGTTGTGAATCTGGCTTGTAAATACAGGGACGTAGGAATAAATTGAACTTTATTTCGTAACGTTTTCTCTGAACTAATGTGAGTATACTGGTACTTAAGTGTAAGAAAAACAAAGTAATTGGGACTGTAAGGTAAACGGACTCCCTCACCACCCTAGTTACTAACATTTGTGGATGTCGTCAGTGATCCGAAAAGCCGGTGGTAAGGTGAAAAATATTGCAAGTAAAAGTCAGCGGTATTTTTATTAATGTGAAACCCTTATGTAGAATGCTTGTTATTCAGTCAACTACAGAAATTTATATCAACTGGCATATGGAAGAGACCGTATAGAACCGTGTAATATCGGATTATGTTCAAATAACTTTTATTACTTGAAACGTGGGTACACTATCATACTACCTCAAAGTCATCGCGCTCGCTTTGTCTACGGTAGTAGACCAAACTATATGTGACTGTTTGCTCTCCTATGCAGACAAACAACCTACTAGAATACGATGCTATGCACACTTCTCCAGGTAATGCAATTAGTCGGAGTGGATTTTTCTGGACGTCCTAGCAGCTGGCTTGATCTTGGTACACATCGATTCGCACACAAAGTGACCATTCACAGTACCCCCAAAAATTCTCATCAGTACGTTTATCACATGGGCAAGAAAGTTTGTTAATATTTGTCTGTCCGGATATCAAACCGATTTATCAATCTATTTATTGAGGCGGATGGGCTTTGTTCAATCATTCTTTAGTAACATAACTGCGAGCATGCTTCACAAGTTGGCGAGTAAACGGCCAAGTAAATTCATTTAACACGCTTATCACACCAAGAAAACCAGGTGGCTTAAAAGAATGATGAGCCACACCACAAAAATGTTTGGGCGATGGACACTGCATTTGTTTTGTCCGTCGTGGAACGGAATCAAACATGAATCGGCTGATATTAATACAAAATCGAATGAAAACTATAGGAAACTGGATATGACATCTACTAAAAATAGCGGAGAATGTTAGGGACTGTGCCTTTTATCAACATTTGTGGTACGTAGATTTCTGTGAAATGGAGCGCATCTGGATTAATCGTCAAATATAGCATATTCGGAAAGTTCTACGCAAAAATGTTAGTTTGGATAGTTGGAGAGAAAGACACAGAGACTAACGGCAGGACGAAAAACTTAAATAATCCAGTTCAAACAACTCAGAAGTGAAGATCATCTGCACACACTGAAGTCCGCCCTACCCCATACGCTTGCGGCTGCCCACTTACGCCCGATTCAAATCACAAGAGGACCGGCGCTACATAATCGCGGACGCAGTTTGTTCAACTATTCTATCTATTACGTTGTCTAGCAGTTCATTTGCAGCTTCAATAACGTTTACATGGGCAGAACTTATCAGCAACCATCTCAGCGAGTAGCAGGACACGTCCCGAAACGATTAAAACAACTATTGACACAACAATCTCACACCGGCGGGTCGGTTGCCCGAAATTCCGCGTTGATTGATAGACGCCTCATGGTAACAGGTTACCAAGTTGACCCACATAGGTCAGTCAAAATACTATTATTTTTATATATTACCGGAGTTAGTAAACTTTGGTGAATCTATGTTGATCAAAGCTCACCGTCGGTAGTGTGCACATGACAGTGTGTGGAATAACTCATCGGGTTGCTGTGAAGTTGATGACAATACTCGACGTGAATGTATGCATGTTCATGTCCTGTCAGTCTCTATTTGTCTGTTGTATATAACCTGCATGTTTTACGTCTGTGACTGATGAGATTAAATAAAATGTTAACACACTTCAACAAGTCTTTCTTATGCACCGAAGACAACGTTGAATGATAAAAACAGGAAAATATCCTTCTTCTGGGCAGTAAGTTTGGGCTTAGAGCTTTTATTCGTCATCATATGCCTTGAAAAAACTGTCCGGGATATCTATTTGCTAGTAAAGGATTTATCATAAAACCCCGTCCTTTCTGCAGTCTGTTGGAGGTCAAAATTCGCCTGGCTTGATGACAGTCTTCTGACCAAGTCCGCTAAACACATGCCTCTGCCTGTTAGGTTGACTTTTTTGGAACAGCCACATGAGTCTTTAACAGTGTATGTGTCAAATTTCTGTTTTCGTGGCGTTAGAGCCTGTACCAAACATCGAACCAGTTTGTGTTGCAGGACATTGCGATTAGTCATCTCAAGTCAGCATTGTGTGTGCAAAACAATTATACGTAAGCCTTAAACCCTCATGGACCCAAATAGTACGTAATGGTGTCCAGTGGCCATTTTGGATAGTTAGACAGAGAGTTTCCCCCTGTTTACCACCGGTTAAATCGATAAACTTACATACTTTTATCGACCCGATGAAAAAATAGTGAAAATATTTTCTCGTCTCCGTGTCACCTGGTAACAATAATAGTAATAATAAATACTATTCACCTCAACCCATCTTTATTTCACGAAGTTAAATATACTAGCCCTCTAGTTTTTTTGACGTATTCATCACTAGACATGTGGATGGCACGTTGCAGTGCTCATTTTACTACCAAGCGACCAGGTTAAAAAATTCGAGATGAACAGTGGTCTTAAAACTCAAAATATCAACATTTCGTTTTTTTACTATGGCTTTGGCAGTACAATGCGAATTTCATCATTCTATTATTCTCGAGAAGATATTTGTTAATGTTCAGCATAACGGACTACCCATAACGACTGCACCTATAAGGAATTCCCTTAGAGGTAAACTTAATAATTTTTGTACACAGTAAAATGAGATTTTGAGGTATTCAAGTTTACCACCGTTTTGGCAAGAGACAAAATCAGATAAAAATGCAACTACCTCGCGAAGGGGAATAATACTTAAGACAGAATTTACGTCAATCATGTACTTATCTTGGGAACTCACCGACACGTTTCCTAATGTTTCTGCCAGTTCAAAGGAATCATTTGGGCAATGGAAGGATGGCAATTTGCGAATGGGATCCCAGGTTCCAACTAGCCATCGAGCAACCCCAAAAGACGCTGAGTTGTTCATGCATAAAACTTGCCTAAGAAGTGCTTCACTCTTGTGCATTTTCGGTGCAGCCCTCGGTCGTGGTGCGTCTATGCTAATTGGCATTGTGCTTCCATATTGATTTTTAGACGTATGACTGCAACAACAGCATCTGGGGTTGCTTTCCTATAATTTTGAACAGCATGTTATTTTCGGTCTTTCTCATCCTCCCTAAACTTTCGTTGGTTTTCCAAGATTATGCTCATTTTCGTCTTATAATCGTTCTTTCTCTGATGGTGCTGCATTTCTCAAATCTCTTATGACTTGATAGTGGTTCTGTTTGAGACAATAATGTCGACAAATAGGTGCCACTAAAAATTAACTAGAAACTTCTATCGATTTTGCACGGAGCCAGCCCATCTCATCAGAAGACAAGCAACAGACCCTTTAATTGATCATCCAGCCAACGACATAGTGTGTAAACTAGTTTTCTGTGGTAGGGACTTTTGCTGCTGCGCAGTTGCGCTTGGTTCAAATCACCAGAGAATCAGTTTACATAACCGCCAAAGCGATTCGTCAAGTTCCTATCTCACTCAATTTGTACACCAGTTCACTTGCAGTTGCAGTGTCGTTTACATATGCAGAACAGGTCAGAAATTACCTCAGGGAGTAACAGAACATACCCCGAAATGATTGAACTAGCTAATGACTTACCAACTTCAACCTGATGAACTGACTGCCCGAAATCCAGCGTCCTCAACTGTTAAACATCCTGTGACGACAGGTCATCAAGCCGGCCCGGTAAACTCTTTCAAGATACTGTTGCATACTGGAAACTCAGTGTTATTGATTTTCTATAAAGCGGTGCTGATTCTGACATTCCAGTCCATGTTATGTGCCCATAAGTGATTGATGCAATTTAAGAGGTCACGCCGGTTTTGATTACATAATAATTTGTGTTCTTCTGAGCGCTTGTAATCTAGTCCCTGTTTACCTTCATCTTCATGATTTATATAGTTGGCACGTTTTGAGTTTGTGTCTATTATGAGCAAACAAAATGTAAATATATCACAACATATATCTTTTTCCCGCTACGACAAAAGATATTACCAATTGTTAGGATATCTCATAACTCATAACTCAACCGGACCGCTTCTGGTTAGTTAAATACTGATTCTGTAGTTTCCTTCTAGTTTTGTGACCATGCTTTCTCTTCATACCATACTTAATAGTAAGAATTGTCTTTTTAAACACATTCAACTAACTTTCGCCTATGGGCATTACAATTACTCTAATGTCTTGTTGGACAAGAAGGTACTCATGATTCAGCATGTTCAGCTTTTGGAGGAATTTTAATTCAACCTGAGATGATGAACAACAGAAATAAGGAAAGTTAGCAGAATCTCCAAGACAACCCGGATAAATTGATTTCGTCTTTTCCAGAATGCGGTAAAGTTTCTCAAAACAGGTACCTGTTTCACTTGTTTATCGAATTTTTCTAGTACAAAGCGTTTGTTTGTAATGAACTGTTTTTCGATTCACCATGTTGTTTTATGTTACCTTTGATGTTCCATTGGACTTCAGTGTGTCGTAGCGTTTTTCTCCAAACTTTTACTTGGTACACTTCCATTGGAATCAATTGCTCTGTTTACCTGAATTCAAAGTGAATTATTCGGGCGTTAATCAGCCAGCTACTTAATCAAAGCTAGTACATCTATTGAGTTATCCGCAAGCCGACTGAAAAACAACAGCTCCATATACCTGGGCAATTTATTTTCGAATTAATTTTCAGGATAAGCAAAAATGGCCTATTGTTGCCCTTTGGCGTACTCTATGAAATCCTACAGCTAATTGCCTCATTTTTTCTTAGTGAGTTGTCATTAATCATGTCGCCATCTCTCCTACAACTATCATCATCGTTCTTGATTTGGGCGGAAACCCATTCACGTGCATGAAGAGTCAACCCTTCTGTTATGGGCTGAAGACTCTTAACTTCATTTGGTTCGCCTTGGTAGTAAATCTAGAAACGACTGGTTGTAGTGACCTTAGGTGGTATCGAAACAGTAGAGTAGTGACTAAGAAAGCGAGGTCGGCGCTCGGGTTTTTATGACAGCTGTTTGCCCTAATTAACCCAGTCGATTTTCGAGAATTTTTGGTTGGCTTGTGTCTTATTGTTTTTAATCTAAATACACCAGTTTACTGTCAGAAGGACGAATGTCACAAAGGACAATGATTTTACTAAGAGGGTACAATGAAAGACCACAGAGGGAGCTAAGTTGAGTTGTTTCTAATATTAACTGGGTAGGTTGTCAGAGATTTGTCCTTAGCGTATGGGGTAATTATTTAGTCTCGTCATTCGTTGAAAATAAGCTTTTTACCAACTAGCCATTTCAAAGATTACTCGCAAAAATTACAGCATCAACTGAACCCTCCGGGTTGCGGAGAGTTTCTCGGCGTTAAATTGTGTTTACCTTAGAAAAGCTTAACAGTGTTTGTCGTAATAACAGTATCAGTTGTCGAGTTCTAACGCAGAGTTGGCGCATACAGGCCGTCAAGTAGAGCTTTCAGACCGACGGAATCGCTGCAATGGCTTGAAAGTACTTTCGACCTCTCGGTACTACTATTAATAAATTATAGTCTGCTACAAATTTAAGTCCGTTCTTAGTACGCTTAGTGTTAGTTTCTATTCCATTAATTCCTCTCCAACCTCTTATTACCTGCAATCTCATTATAAAAAGGCATTATGAAAAGGCATTAACAAAGACATTGAGATGTATGAAACAACAAGGGCTGATTGATTCAACTACTTTCGAAAGAATTAGGCCAGTAGGCAGTGTAATCCCCAGGCTTTATGGGCTACCTAAGGTACATAAAAACGGAGTACCGCTACGGCCGATTTTGGATATGTGTAATTCGCCGTATCATGCAATGGCAAAATGGCTAGCCGAGTTGTTAGAACCAGTTAGGAGAAAACTAGCGATTCACAGTCTTAGGGACTCTTTTGAATTTGTCGAAACAGTAAGACAACTGAACGCAAAGGGAATGCGTTTGTTCTCGCTGGATGTTACGTCTCTATTCACAAATATCCCACTAAGTGAGACAATTGAGTTTCTCGGTCAGTATATAGAGAACAATGACATAAACGTGGGGATACCAATAGATGACCTAAAGCAGCTTTTGTATCGCTGCACTTACAACGTTCAGTTCAGTTTCTCCGGTAGGTTATATCGCCAAAAGGATGGAGTAGCAATGGGTTCACCGCTAGGCCCTTTATTAGCGGACATTTTTATGGCAAAGCTTGAAAGTAGTTCACTAGCAAATCATATAAAGTCATTAGCTCTTTATAAACGTTATGTAGACGACATTATATGCATGGCAGACGAATCGCAATGTCTCAATGAAACACTGGCGCACTTCAACCGTGCCCACAGAAATATTCGTTTCACTCTGGAACCCGAATCACCAATAGGTATAGCGTTTTTAGACGTGTTCTTGTCACGCCGTGAAGACGGCACATTACAGCGTAAAGCATACCGCAAAGCAACCTGGTCAGGGCAGTATACTAACTTCAATAGTTTTGTACCTTTGAGACAAAAGAAAAATTTAGTTCGATGTTTACTAGACAGAGCCGTGAAAATTTGCTCAGATGACACAGTAGAGGAAGAAAAACAGTTCATATTTAACACACTCCTTGAAAATGGGTATCCAGAACAGTTTATAGCTAAACACATGATAATTAGCACCAAAGCAAATGTACCACAAACTGTAGAGAAAAAGTCGGTCTATATTACGTTGCCTTTTAAAGGTGACAGTAATGCTGAGAATATAACCAGGAGACTTAACGTAGCACTTAACAAAACCTATTTCGCAGCTCAATTACGTATACGGTTCAACTCCACACCAGTTTTGCGCCCTCAGCTAAAAGATATACCGCCTGTACATGCTGCCTCTTTCTGTGTTTACCGTTTTGTTTGTTCCCGTGGAACAAGCTACATAGGCCGCACAACAAGGCGACTATCTGAACGTATGCGGGAGCACCATCCAGCGTGGCTAGCTAGAGGATCAATGAAGACTTGTTCATCAGCGATCGCTGCACACTTGGTCGAATCGAACCATGTGATCAACCCGGCCGATTCATTCAAACCGATCTATCGAGTCTGCGGAGTGCAATCGAAGTGGGTCAAAGGTCGTCTATTAGCAATCGCAGAAGCCATAGCAATTCGATTACACTCACCCCCGTTATGTTCACAAAAACGTCTTGTCAAAGCATTGAACCTCCCGTGGCCATGCATCAATAACCCGGATTGATCTGTTACGTAGGAGCAACTATCTGCCCAAACACTTGATGAGTCTGACTAACTTGACACTAATAATTAACATCCCTTATCCTTATTGATGTACTACCCCTATCGAACCCATATAAATGTGTTGTATTTAGCCTGATGATGAAACACTGAAAACGAGCTTGTTTGCTACGCGTTTCTTCTCATGACTAAACCGGGCATATTTACGATACTCGAATCTCATTATAATTAAAGTTTCGAAAGTAAACATTTAACCTATTATTTTAACTAGGTAAACAATGATTTACCTGTATATAAGCAGTATAAAGATCCTCTAAACTGTAAATTTTCCATAAATCCTACACAAAAGTCCAGTATAACGTCCCAACTGCAATTGTTACGCTGCGGGATTTTAGTGAAATTCGAGCATAGAATGCACAGTTTTGATCCCATCTTTTAGTAAACCAGGCTTTGCAGAAACTATAAAAAAGAAGACAAAGGGTATGAGTTCCTAGAATGTCATGAAATTCGCTTTTAGAGAAAGAAGTTGTTTTCAACGTTAAGGGAGAGTTTTGCTTCTTTTAATGCTTTATTTCTTTGCGCAAACTGGCAGTAAACACGCTACGTAGTGCTCACGCATTCCAGAATGTTATTGGCTGAACCAATAAAGCGATCGAATTCCTGTGGAAAGCTTGATAGGTAGAAGTGTATCTACATCTTCTACTTCCCCTAACAACTACATCAGTTATGCAGCGATCCACTGACTTCCAACTAAATAGCGCGTTCGTTTTAGTTACTGAGGGCTGGGTTTTAAGATTTTGTGATTACTTTCTGAGCGATGTGACTCCGTTCGGTCTACTGGATATTTTTGAAAATTCGTAAAACCGAGTCATTCCTGTTCTACCAACACATTCACGGATTATAAGTATGGGGTCTAAAAAACAGTAAAGCACCTGAAGAAAGTCATTATTAGTTTTTGTGATGAGTGGCACAGTTCCACTCGTCTCTGCTAACCCCGATTCCTATCCTTTTTTCGCCTGGTAACTTCAAGTGTTCACGTACGATTTTCCGTTAACAAATTCGTTTTTTGAGACCTAAATATTATCCTGTTTGATGACAGCTAGTTTTTGACATCCATAAGCCTTTCGTTTTCGTGTTCACCTTTAAATTTTTAAGCGTAAATTTGATGTTAAATTATTTGAACTTACGGCGTGGTCTAGTTTTTAAATATCTATGACTAAATTTCTCTCGTTGAAACCAACTTCCATAACATTGTTTGAGACTTAGCACATACGCAAACGAAGGTACCTAAGACGGTTCACATGTTCTGAAAATCAGCGGAATAATTAAAATCATGGAAAAGAACACTCTGAAAAACTGTGGTTTTGTGGACTAAATGTGGACAACAGTTGTTGAGAATAATATAAAAAAGATTGGAATAGTGCTTGCTAGTTATTGTCACATATGACAACAACAGTGGATGACATGGCTACTTCTGACAGCTGGTTTTTCAGGACCAGGATAAACATGATCTTCTGGACAAATAACACGTTTCGGAATAAGTAAGAATTAGAGAAATTTTGCCCATTCTTGGCCAAATAATTGACCAAAAACAGTTATTTCTCATATTGAAGCTAGAGGAAGACAAAGGTAGTTGACAGTCGGGTTTGACGCATGCATCTTTCCAGGGGAAAAGGAATTGCCAGCATATGTCAATATTTTTGTATCACTTATCGGTTGCACCTAGTGTGTCAGGCCACGTGCGTTAGCTAACCTGGATGGTAGTTAGTTGAATGTGTTTCTAGCTTGGATTGCATGTGAGATGAAGCAGGCTCCGACAACTGGTGTTGCCCAACCACGGCAGCAGACAGCATCTGCGATTACACGTCACTTGTTGGCCTCTGGAAATAGAGCGGTTTCAATGTCGTTTAGCCAAACGACAACTGACGCTTTCTCCAGTCCACGGGGGTTGTCGCATACAACCACATTTTACCGACAGAAAGATATGGTTATTTACCTGAAGAGGCTATGGGAAATAATCAGCTTTATTGCATTTCGTTTGTACGTTTAAATATTATAGGTAGGTATCAATGATGTGAACTGACCCGATGAGATATGAGGAAGTTTATCAGGTAATACACTGTATGTTCCGTTGTATTGTCCTCACTGTAGTGAACTTTAGGGAATGGTTTCTTTATTTATTCTGTGCATCAGTTAAGCAAGTTCAACATAATTTTGTAAACCAACTCTATATGCATCTTGCCCAGCATGTGTTATCTATTGATATTTCATGAATAAAGGTAACTAATGGTTGAAAGTTCTAAACATTTCTTTACGTGAACCGTGTTGCGCGGTTAAGCTTGAGATTACATTTACATTTTGCTATTTTTGACAAAACATCGACTTAACCAGAGGCATTGGTCGTATTTCATAAAGCGACTAAATAAGAACGTTTATCACCTTACACTTGATGTGAGTGACAGTAGGACGGCGGGGATAAAATTCTTCCGAAGGCTGGTGTCCAGTAAACCGCAATGTTCTCGGTAAATAGATAATGACATTATTTATGTATACATGGCCTGTAGTCCCATATGAACCTAACTGACAACTGCATACTTATCCAACACGCGCACTAACATTCCAAGAGTGTTGGCTGTACACCTAGGTTAAAGGTCACCTGACGACAAGCTTGGCATAATCTTGCCTTAACGCTTTTCATTTGTTTTATTACCATAATACTAAGACTCTGGAGAAAATGACAAAGGTCATTCATTATCCGGTACATCCGAAGTAACATCCGAGACAGACATTCGACCTGATAGCAGCAGCTTATCCCATTCTCCATAACAGTTTTTTAAAACAGCAGTGTGTTTCTTTTCATATTGGTATTACTTTAACCTATATAACGTCCCGTTATTTTGACCCCGGCAAAACATTTTTGAAGTCTGATACATGTAAATGTCACTTACAGCTTTTGCTCACCAATCATATTTAGCTGCTTTCACGCCACCTTTAGCCATCTCCACAAGGAAACGAATATTTCCCATGTGCCATGACTTTAGTTCTAACCACAGAATTGTTCCCATGGCCGTTGTGATTAGAAAATTTTGTTTTGTTAATTTTGGCCCTGACTAGCTTTAGTGATTTTCCAGACGAGAACATAATCCATATATCCACTGACGACAATCGACTGCTGGATTTTTAAGCAGCAGGTGAAATGAAATTTAATCAAGGCTGTGTGGATCAAAGCCGAATTAATTCTGCATAAGTTAGACTACACAATCCATACTTTTCAATTGCCAGTTTGTCAGGCCTTACTGATTAGTGGACGAGGACTTTGAATAATGTAAATTGGCCGCTACATACTGAACTGTCATGTCTGACCAATTTATTTTGTTTCATGACTGGGAGGTCATCGCAATTTGGTGGCCATTGCGCTAATCTTAACTAACTCACCATAATATCAGGTTCACCACCGGTTCTGAGTTAAATTGCATTGCGTGTTTTAACTTACTGTCTTAGCTGGGGCTTCGGTTGTAGGTAAACTAGGTAAGAGGTTTATTGGTTTTATAAAGTTGTGTTTGCTCGAGTCTGCTTATCGGCCATCGTCACTTATAATGATTATCAGTGAATTTAACAACCAATGTTTTCATACCCTCTGAGAAGTTAAACTGGTTTTCAACGAAGACTGTCATTATTTAAACTGAAACTGAAGGTTATATTTGTTCTAAAATGGAACATCAATATTAATAAGTACTAGTCATTTCAAAATGTTGTCCCTTAATTGCGAATTGACAATCGGTCGCGTGCATAACCCATATTTAGTGCCCGTCATCATATTTTCACCCTATCGAACCTCTAACGTGGAGATGTGAGGATACGTTTTCAAAACCATCGCTTTCTAACAGTGAGTGAAGTTAAAGCAACAAAGTCGAGGAGTAACCTCTTATGGTGTTGCGAATTAGCCTCGGAAGCGGTGATAGAATACATCTTTGATAATGATACGTCCTCAACTGAACGAAACCACTGATTCATTGGCGAAATAAAGCATAATCCGACAGTCTTTTCCGGTTGTGTGTAAGCAAGTTGGTTGTGTAACAATCATTTAGTATCAGATAGTAGCCAATCTATCTTCACTTTCCAACAGAGAGTATCGGGTTTCATATATTATGACAATAATGAAAATAGTGTGGATTTATCGACCCACAGGTGTGATACATCCCCGGCTGAACATGTTCAAAACGAGAGTGCATTCGAGTAACCGTAACAAATCAACAAACAACACGAAGCAAACCAATAAAAACGGAAGACAATACATTACTTTACGCAAAAAATGGATCTGCACAGCAGAAGACAAGAAATGTAGACTATTGCAAAACAGAGCCAGAAACCATGACGCTGCATCAACGTGGCATTCGAACTTTTAGACGGGAAGGGTTTTTTTTAAAATATATATTTGTCAAAATATCCGCATGAACTCAAATCAGTTTCGAGCTGTTACAGTTAATCGAAAATGAGCTCAATGTTCAGAAGTGGTTCACATGTAGGACTTGTAAATTTCACGTTCTGTACAGCAACCCACTGCTTTTAATTCTGTATCCAGGAGGTGGATATTAAGTAAGTAGCAACAATGTTTGTAAAAAGTATGCAACTACAACCCATTGGTAGATTACAAGTATAGGGTGAGGCGAACAAAGAACATTAAGAACTTGGTGGTTGAACGATCAATATTTTGGCCCACACTGTTCGTTGCAAGATACTGTATGAACTAATATAAGACAGAAGGACAGTTAACAAAAGTTCTTACAAGCATAGGTATACTAAGTTGTCTAGTGTTGCTAATGATTAAAAATTTATTGTACCTTGTGATAAGATCATAGAAGAAATACGAAAGAGTCTGTTGGTTGTTCTAGTGCAGACAACAAAAGACGCCCGGTGAATACTATGTGGAGAGCGCATTTGAAACAAAGGAATGCGCCAGTGAACAAATCAAAATAACAAAGATTTTTGTTGGCATTCTGGCCAGTACAATCGTGGGACAGTAGAAACAAGTTGTAAAACAAACCCTGAAGACACGTTTATTAAGATATGGTGGAACTTGGGGGGTTAATCAAGCAAAGCTCGCTGAACGTTAATGTGAAAGTTTTGTCAAGGTAGCAGATGCTAAGACCAAGGGAGACAGCTACAGAGTAAAGTCCAAATGTGTTTTTAGTATGACAGACTTTATAGTTTTGACAAGATCCCATTGCAAAAATTCTGGGCTTCGACTATGCGTCAACCAACGACAGAAACAACATTAACAGACGCAGCAAGCGCTCTACCAGCTTAGCTACGAAGCTACGTACATATTTACCGGTTGTATCATAGTTGACTCAGTGGATACGGACGTAAGATCACTTATTACGCTTCAGTCTTGTTAAAACCAATAGTTACTCTGTGATAATTAATTGAGTTGTTCATCGACTGGCGGCCTTCCGTCCATCACATTTTACACCGTAGTCTTGTAGATGTGATTGAACTAAATCCTGTTATTAGGACTGTAAGGCACAGCAGCATCAGCATCATATTTATGTCCAAGTACATAAAGACATCCCAAAAATAGAGAATCACAATAATTAAGTACCGCGCATTTGTTTGAAGGGATTAACATGTTATGACTGAACGGTATACGGTAGGTAGTTTAAGACTCAGTTTTTGACAAGTTTAAAATCTTCATTGGATTTTGCTCTGTGAAAATAAACGCTTTGGGGCAGACGAACTACCTGTCATGTGGTGAGCTTTCTAACTAAACTAAGTTAATGACTATCTTGTTTATTGCAGCGAAACCCAATCACATTCCAACGTTCATTATACGCCATGTACAGAAGTAAACAACATATGTGCATTTTATATGAATTAGTATACATTACTAACCGACAGAACAGCCTCATATGGTATCGGTTAATGGGTCACGTCATCGATGAACTCCAAGGTTTAAATCAAAAATTACCATAGAGCCGGAAGGTTAGAGCAGGGGAGCAATTGTTGCATATTTTGTATTGTTAATTGTGGCAACATTAAGTGATGATGGGAGACGGCGTCTTTGAACCATAAATATCGCTACGAATTATAGATCGCCATCAGCAGTCTGGTGTTTTTGCCCTGACAATTCCAGCTAAATGAAATTGTTGAGAAACTGTTAAAGTTGCTGACAAAAGTACAACATGGTATAACGTCTAAACGACAATATATACTTCAGTTCCTCATTGACCTTCGAAATAGCCAAGAAACAAACCGCTGGATGAAGAAGACTTACGTAGGAGGATTTTGACATTCCGCCTCACTGACAACCAGTCAATACGTCCTTTACATAGTGTAAGAATAAAATTGCAGTTGTGATGACGTCCATGTAGGCGGCGAATATCGGTGCTTATAGGTACGTTTAGAGGAGTAGATCCTTAACTAGTAATCTTCACCACAACGTTCAAGACAACCTTTTGATTGTAATAACTCTAGAGTTGCGGTTTTATTGATCGCATAGATACATTATAAAAGATGATAGCCTAGTCGACCTAGTCAAACCGTTCGAAATATTGTCATGTTACAATAAACTGTAACTGTTGGTGATTAATGCAATATACAACCAATGCCAGTTTCATATACATGGAAGATTCTGATTCAGGCTACCTTTCTGTCAAAGGTGACTGCATCGTTGATGGGCGAACGACCAAAACTATTTTGGTTTATTCATTCACCTGCTGTTTATATGTGCAGTTCGTATAAAACTGTTGGTTTTACCTTAGAGACTGAAGAAAGTAAGCCGAAGTGCAAACATCTGACAACACAATTAACAAGGCTTGAATAATAGACCTAATCAGGCAAACGGTAGGAGAAAGACCACAGCTAACCGCCGCATCTACCTCAACGTAGCTTTAACGTACTTCTGACTCCTTGACAATGACGGCTGGAAGGTTCAGACCCCATTCGCTTACTTGTTTCTGTCTATTGGAGCTCAACTATCGATTATCTGCATAGTTTAAATCGGATAAGCAAACTTTGTACACATAGGATTACACCATAAGACAAAACCAATCAACTACAAGAGGGTGACTCACCTGACTGCAACTGGACATCAGATGAACACCGTGACGACCTCTAAATAGATTACTATGTGCCAGGTAACATAATGCATGTTTGCATAATAACTGCCTGCGCTGTGATAAGGTAATTTCATTCCGTATTATTACGTCAGCACCTACGTTTTTTGATACTACTTCTGTCTTGGTTTCAAGCCAATCGAATCGGTAACTGATGTGTGCATTTCTGATAAGCTCAGTAATCGTACCACTTGACTCTTCGTTAGTTATTCTGATCGATATGTTAACTAAATTCATCCATGTATACGCATATACTGACCAGGAAATAAATAATCAGAAACACGAATTCCTCCATGTATCTCACTGATAGTCAGGAACGTTTTTATGTTCAGGAATGCGGATTATACACATTTCCTAATAACGTCATTTGTCATGGACTTACTGATAACAGACTATGTTCTCGGTCTTTTATCTGCATTTCATAAAGGCCTGTCTGTTGGCAGGGAAAGAAGTACGACTTTTCATAGATTTTTTTGACAGTGTGACCAGGACAGGTTAGACCGATTCAAAAGCCGATGGGTTTTATGTTCGGAGTGACGTGCATTCAACTGCCTCACCAGAAGTCCTACAGTTTAGTTGCATACACTATTCTGAACTGCTTCGCTGCACACTCCCGCCATCAACTTTGGTATTTTGTTGGCTTTGCTATACATTTTCCTGGATGTCGACATTTCCCTTTACTTATAGATACTAATAACTTCCACAATATGACAATCCAGGTAAAATTGTGTACGAGGATATACTTGCGGTTGTTTTAACAAAGTGTCAGCTGGCTGAGGTGCGCTTTTCAGAGAAACAGCCGCAATTACGGTAGCCCACCGGGTGTCTTAAGCTGGAGGTTAATCATCCACAAATCTAGCGGTCAGTTCACTGACCATTTTTGTGTGCTCTTTCTACACGTAGATCGTTTCGGTAATTATCTGAAAGCTGTTCATTCTTCAGCTGACGGGATCTTGTACGGCCAGTCTTCCTTACACTGCTCCACCCTAATAAATGTCTGGCGGTCAGCACAGGACACGCTTAGCAAGATACGTTCATTAAGGGCAGCTCTTAAAAGGACGATTTTCATTTATCCTGGTGGAGACCAAGGCAGTACACACTTAATACAAATTGTTGTGTCACTTGTTTCTTCCAAGGCATTAATAACCTTCCTGTTGTGTGCCATGGAGAGCGTCACATTAAAGTGCAGTCCAGTCATCCATATCAGCAACTAGTCTGGAGGATCCTTTGTTACCACATGGAAACAAATTCTCTTCGGCCCACTGGAGCGCATACACAAAGATGTATTTGGTGAGCCCGGGACATTGTCACTCATACGTCTTCAAGACAAAGGTTGGAGGTTGGTGCTGTTACAGAATATCATTTTAGCTCCCACCGTTGACGCTGTTATCAAGAAAGAACAGTTAGCACCTCACATTTGGCCAAATAGCAAACCAGACCTGTATGTGATGTTAGCGACTGTTATTGTAGGATTTCTCAAATCGTTAACAAATCATTCATCTACGTCCTTGTCATGCAGATCATTCCGTTCACATTCCTAGGACAAAATATTTATTCATTAGTCCACCTTCACCCTTCCACTAGTTCGTCAAATTTTTGCCTTGTCACTTGACAAGCCGAGTACGATGCAACTGTGTTGAATCAGTTGAACCAGTGGAGGTCATGAACAAGGTCAAATGAGAAGGAGTTTCCAGGACTGACCGCCATCCATTTAAGATTGCTGAGAAAACAGTACTGAAATCAAACACCTTATATTTGCCTTATTTAATCTGTGTACATACTTAAGATTATAACGTGGGCAAGTGACAGTATTGCACCCGTTTTTCATTGTACACTTCTGAAAATGACTGATGACTACTAATAGTTTAGTGCACTTTTTGACTCAAGAATTTAGGTTTTAAGTTGTTCATCACACTTGGGTGTGTACACCTGTAATCCCCGTAGTTCAGGTATCCACCTGTAGGCTGGATTCATTCGGAGTAGGCAGTAAAAGGCCAGGCTTATTGTTCACAGTAATTGCTGTTCCTGACGCCTATTTCACAACACTGGAATTCTTCGTGGGTGTTTGCTACTCACTCAGATGACGTAGGTGCATTTCATTCCTAATTCAACGCTCGTGAGATGGCACTGATTAAGTAGAATCTGCATCAAAGATCACTTTCCCGTCTTATCATTTCAAGTTTAGCCGTTTCTTCTGGATAGCCGGTATTCTTTCCCTACTGTCCACAAATTTGTTTACACTGAATCCATCGCCATATTAAGATCACTGAAAATTGCAAGGCATTTGCTGCTCGGCTTCTTAATTCCTGCATTTATCTAAATGCCAGTGTCGCTTCCCATTGGCTATTAGGCTATATAAGCTACACAATACTCTGTAATATCATGTTTATTGTTTCAAAGGCTCACCGATCTGCTTGATGATGCTAATCCGCCAGGTGCTTGTTAGTGAACTTTCTGAAATTGTCTTAGTACCGAATTCATCCTGTTTCAAATAACCATTGCTACGTGTTAGTTTTGCAAGGTTGCATAAAGTAGTAACCAGTCTTATCTTGCAACTAACTCACAGGAACGTTAGAAAAGCCAACGATTATTTGCTCCTTCTGTTCACGTTGACCTGTTTCAACTAGCTCTTATTTCCTCCTAACAAACAGTTCTGAAGATGATAAACCGCCTTTCAACCTTACTTTTTAATTCTAACATACAAACAATTTTAAAACAGTTTACATTTATCACTTCATTAAACCTCATTTAAACTTCATTTAAACCCAGCATAGAAGCGTTTTAAAACGACCAGGTATATTAATAATAGACGCTAACCCAAACCCGTGAATTAATCGATGAACAAACTTAGACTTTCTTCATGAACAAGTAAATTTGAAGAGCTACTAAGTAATTCCTTCATGACTGTCCATACTCCATATATCAGTTTGCTGACACACTTCAAGAATTGAATGTTAAATGATTGCATTGACACGGAAGGCTATTTCCTGCGTTTCGGTTGGTGGGTGTCGAAAGTGTAAATCCAAGACATCCTGACTGCTCAAACTGTTTGAAGCCTAACATTTTAACACAAAGTCTCCAGCTTTTAAATAGTCAGTCTTGTGAAGTTGTCCGCAAGACACTCTTGGAATAATAAGCCGCCATGTTCTGTCTAATAAAGTACACACATTGGAAAAAGAATTCTTTCCACAAAATCTCCTTAATCGTACACGTTTTATAAGCTTAAAAGAAATAAGGGCATTCAAATGCCTCATACAATCTGACCTGGATCTCAAGTGATGCTGCTAAAATCAGTCGTTACCAATTACTTAAAAAATTAAACGCTAGCTTTAAGATTCCTACTGGTCAGTGCCTGTATTGTGCTAAATCTTGGTTCACGGGAGAAACATCCACAAAATCTAGTAACACCAAGAAAACCTAACATTTCCACTGTAAGTAGCTCCTACGTTTGTGTATAGTCAACTAAGTAATTTGTCCCAGGTTTTAGCTAAACTACTGTTCCAGGTGGTGACGTCTTTTGTGAGGCGCGAGTGTTCCTTGAGTAACGATGTTTCTTTTTGAACGTGGGGAAGTTCTAACCCGGTGAAACCCACGAAGTACTTTCTAAACATTATGAACAACACAACCGTACTTTATGAAAACCAACCCAGTGAACCTGACACTGTTACATACACTGTGATCTGACTGAAACTGGTCATGGTAGCTGAATTAATATGAGCCCTCCAGAAAGAACGTATAATCTGGTGTACTCTTCACTCTCATCTTGTTAGGATAGCTATAAAAGCAACGAACGATAATAAAGAAAGATAAGTCGAGGTAATCAACAGTATCAGTGAGGCCTCGGGAATAACACAGAAAAAACTAGGCGACGTTATACGATTTCTCATGCTGCTGATGTGTGACAACTTCTTAAAGGACCACTTCCATTGCTTAATAAATACCGGATCTTCATACTGCTTTGTACACTTCGAAGTGGTTTACTTTAGTAATGCTCAATAGCAAGAGGCCGGCTTACTTACTTGATTCCATACCTGTCAGAGTTATATTTGATTTACTTATTGGGTCACGTCACAGAATAGTGTAAACGCAAACTGTTGTTCGTTAGGTCTGACCTTCTGAAAATATCTAGCAACTTCTGCTTGATCCCACGAGGGTCCTATAAATGTTGTGATTAAGGAAGTATGTTTACTAGTCAGTTTGATTATTTACCTAATGATGGACCAGTTTATGTAATCTTGCTTCCAGCTGAATGTCTTTCGCTGAAATATATAAATGCATCCGCAGGCAGACAGTGACTATAATTTAAACGTGAGCATGTTTAAGATCCGTGGTAGGACAGTTGAACTGTGGTGTGCTTAACGTAAACCAGTAACCAAAAACATCAGATTTATCGTCACAGCTTGAGCTTAATTTGGCAGTAGGAAGCTAAAATGCGACAGATCAAACCTTGTGAGAAAAATTTGTTGAGTAGTAAAGGTGTTTGTTAGATATGGAACGTTCTGAAACAACTTAGAAGCGTTCCGTTGGGCCCGAAATGCATTTCACCTTACACGGAACCTTATAGATAGGAGTTTATATAGTTCATCTTGAAACTGTTTCCGTTTTTTGATGCATTCATGGTGCCTAACTTTATCAGTTCAATTGAATGCTCGTAGTTTACCATGCATACCAGTCACAGTATGCGGGCTACCACAAGTGACCTCTAAGTAATGTGTTAAAATCCTCGATGGTCCCGTCAATGAAATGCTAAACCACTGTATTGCCATAAGTGAAATTACTTACTGATGACGAGATACTTATCCGATACTCAAAAAACTATTCCATATTTTTGGTCTTCTATTTGTACATTTTTGACTCTAACGATGTTCCAGAAATTCACAGTGGATAGCGCTGTCAGTTAAAACTGAACCCAATGACAAATTTCAGCACACGTGCCGTTGGTTTTGTTCTAACGTTTCTAACTCACACAATTTTGATTTTTGCGTCTGTAAATGTAAAAGCGTGGCGTCGAAACTGAAATTGTCCAGAATTGTTTGTGGTTGTTTAAAATAGACTGACTACTCCTCAATCGCCGAAATATCACTTTAACACCAACAATATACTTTCGGTTTATTTATCCACATATGTTCTTTAATTAGCACCATGACATAACACGTACGCGTCTACGCCTTCTCCCGCGTTGCCTTCAAAATTCCAGTACAACAGCAGGCATGTCCAACGACCCTAGCTCTGTTAGAAACGCCAATGGTTGTGCCACCCACCCACTCCCTCGCTTGACATGGCTAGTGACCACGTACATTGCCGCAACAAGCAAACAGGATCTGTCACACAGCTCAGCGTGACACATCAGGTTGAAAGAGTGCTGGATGCAGCACAGCATGATGAACAGTTATGAAAACTTCAGACTGTTCTATAATTTGCGGCTCGATTTTCACTGTCCACTGGCTATGTCAGGGCTTTTTTTCGTCATAATTACTCTCCCGTTTATTTTAACAGACTCGTCTGGTCATTAGTGATTGCAACGAACTTTAATAAGGTCACAATACCTTTCTTTGCATTTTGTAGCCCACAGAGTTATCACCAATTTATCCCCGGGTATGCTGGTTTCTTATCACATGCTCTGTCCTGTGCTGTATATACTGTTCTCCTATACTTTTGTCCTTGTTTCTTAAGCATACTTCCGCACCCCTGGTGAAATCACTTAAACACAACTTCGAGCGTAACACTGGCTACCGTACCACCTTATCATTTTCGTGTACTTTCTAGATCGTGGCGAACTCGCCAAAAGAATACTCCTATTTTTATCCACTCACTTTTTTAATTCCATTCAGATCCATGTCTAATTCTGCCCAGCGTCATAAGCACAAACGCTAACTTACGAGTACGAAATCGGACGGTATCTCGCTTGATTATTATTTGACTGCAATTTACTTTCTCAAAGTGATTCTGATACATGTGTCCGCCAGACTGACACTCAGCTTTCGGTGCAGTCGCAAATCCTGAATGAATATTAACCAGTCAAATCTATTGATTTAACGATGGCAATGAAGAAGCCTGACTGGTTTGTTGCTTCTAAGTTTCAGTTATGTATTAATCGTAATAAAAAAATTAACAAATAACCTAAGTCTAGCTCCAAATCGGGATTGAAGTAGTCACACGTTGATGAGTTACACCAACACATGACCATGTTCATAGCTAGTTATTATTGAACTCACGGGGAGAATTGGTTAGACAGTTCATCGGAATATGAAACAGTGGACTAACGAAAGGCTAAGTTGCCAAGCGTTTAAAGTGGAGAGGGTGGTTGCGGTGAAGTGGACAAAACGCCAACAGAATTTTGGTGGTTGTATTCTTTATCCGGGAATTTATTGTCCGATAAAAACATCCATGACGGAAGGCGGACTTTTGACAAAAATGACAGATGAGAGCTCTCTCACAATCGGGCTGATAGAACACAAATCACCTCAGCCTTTAGTCCCAATGTAAACACTTTAATGGTGAATACATAACAGTTGTCTAAGATCCAGGTACTAAAAGTTGGTATGTCGTTAAACTGTTTTCACTGAAGACATTTGCTTAAATGAGAAATCTTAGATTGTTCCTGGTAGAGAGAACAGTGATAAAAATTGAATAAGACTGTTATAAACACATTATTTATACGCAGTTTAACAGATACGAAAATATGGAAGAAGCCTAATTACGAAAACTCTGCACTTCGGCTAGATTCTAATCAATAACCGAAACAGCATACCCACGATAACGATTACTACACCAACCAAACTACGTAACAGCAATACAGTTTCGCTGTTCATCGGTGCGCTTGTGTATTCTAGCATGAACTGATTGAGGAATTCAGATTAGGCAGTCAGTTTGCTGGATCTTTTGGTAGATTCCAAATGGGACAATGAATTCAGTCTGTAATTGAGTTCAAGTGTGAAACTGTTGGTCTTCCGGCTTGGCTTCATAGCTCAGTTGCCAGAACATTTACCGCATTTGACCATGCTGTTTTCGTTAGATAACTATTTCTCTCAGGACAACGAAACGACAGAATCCAAGACTGGCGTACCAACATACAGAGAGCCGCCTTGTCAAAAGCTGAAAATAAGTGGTGCAGTCGAGCAAACCGGTTATGTACGAATCCCTCCACAGTCAACACGTTCATCACATTTGAGCTTAAGTGGACACGCGCGAGACTGTTCAACGTGTGTGACCCAGTAATGTTAGTGCATTTTGATAAGCATGAAAATCCGTCCGTTGGTAATGGGAAACTACATGCTTGGGCCGACGCTGACCCCCTGAGTGAAAACAGATCACAAAGTTGGGTGTACTAGGATCAGCAGTGTAGTAAGAAGTATAATCTTTAGGTCTTGTCAATATACGTCTCTTACGCAACTTCGGTGGACCCATTACTTGGCTTTTACTCGAATAGATAACCGAAACCTAGAGTTGGAAGATTATATTAACACCAACTACCTGGGTACAAATCAGATTCGATTTCTTTCGAGGAACATTTTGTTTAGTGGTATTTATAGGTTACTCATCAGTAGTTTATTCTGAAACGAAACGCTTGTTGATGGTGCGCGCCCTTGTTTGTATCTCAGAATTTTTAAAACCGAACTCTAATTTACGTAATTTTGACGCTGGCCCATTGTTTACTACTGTAACACTGAGCATGGCTGTTTCACCTCATCTGAAAGTACTAACTTTATGGTTAAACTGAACGTAAACGCTGTGATGAAGCCTAATGGTGTTTAACTTAAAGTATTCATAACTTTATCAACAGATAGACTATGAAAAGTACCCTGCTCGACTGATTCACAGAATTCAGTGGTTAAGCCATAATTAAGTTTTTTCGACAATATGAATTAGTTTGAACTTAGCAGTTACTGTGTTGCCTTTCCTAAGGAGCAGACGGAAGAACTGTCATTCGTACATTTTTGGACTACTGTTCTGTCACGACATTAGGAAGTCAACAAAGAAACGGCCACCACAAGATCACCTCATCAACAGAAGGGCCAGAGTGGAACTTTGCTCGGAAAAGGAAACGTATAGTTGCTTCAGCTGGTTAATAATCTCTAGCGAAATGCATGTGAATTCTCCTTTCGGGAATAAGCGTTTTCTCAGTACGAACATGCAGTGAAGAGTAACTGCGATAATAGGAAGTTTATTTTCATCTTAAATGGCACCTCAGTTGGTGCTCCTACGGCAGGCAGTTTTGTTTTTGGATAAGCATTTCATCAATCTAGAACACGCAGAGACGATTGACATTATTTGAAAAATTCCGTTTACAGATCACACATCTGGTGAATGCCTTTTTTGGTATGACTTCGTCTACCGACGAGCAGATGTCGCGAGTGATCATGTGGTCGATCTAAGCAAATAGATATGACTGAAACAGTACGACTGAGCCTAACATGAACTGTTCAGCCCAATACTGCTTAGATTTGAGCTCATGAAGACGGCAAAAAGGCATACATTACGAAATGCAAGCAGTTTGCGTTTAGTCTCATCAGTCGATTACATAAAACATTCAGTTATATTAGTTCAGCTCATAACAACAGGCACAATGAAATGAAAGTCACATGGGTACAGTCGGATTTGGGGAAACGGTTTTACTACCACAGTAGCGAAATTGTTTGCATTAGTACATTCTGTCAGCAGGGAGCCGATGTGTGATGTTGAAATAACAACGCTCCGTAAACGCCAATAATCTAGCCTTGCGATTGCGTAACAGAACCATAAACGAAGGTATGTGTTCAACTGCACGACCCGTTGCGATTAGGTGTTTCGCGATCAAAGACGCCGGATTTCTGTTCGACTGTTAATATGCTAAGCTGCATTGAGTCATTATTTGTAATAGCCATTTGGAGGTGTGCTCCACCTCTCTTTCTGGGGGTAAGTTTTGTTCATGTTCTGCTAATGTATGAGTCACCGCAACTGCAGGTGAGGTGGGAGATGACATGAGTAGTAGAGTTTTCCGAGAAAGAACTATCGAGGCTGTGGAGGACAGTCGTACGGGTGGAAAGTAACAGACGGAATTCCGCTGCGGGACATGTGCAACCAATAGCAGATTGCTTGTTCTTGTAAGCCACGGGCACAAAAGAGCAGAACTGTAAGTACTGCCGACTCCATGTGGTATTCCGTTAAACTTGGACTACGTGTATCATCTAGACGCCTAGAAATAAGGATACCTAG
This sequence comes from Paragonimus heterotremus, assembly GCA_013368495.1. Lineage (NCBI taxonomy): Eukaryota > Metazoa > Platyhelminthes > Trematoda > Plagiorchiida > Troglotrematidae > Paragonimus > Paragonimus heterotremus. The sequence continues at coordinate 220,196 of LUCH01000075.1, read as the reverse complement.
AATTGATAGTGAGTCATCCCCTTCTAAGAACTCCAGAACAGAACGGACGTGAGAGAAAGTAGTGTTTTGTTGATCTTCATTACTAGGTAATTCGTCGAGTAAGCCAATAAATTTAAAACCAAAGAATTATCGATTTCGCCCGGTAACTCCGGGAAGTAGAGCATAATTTAGCCGTTGCGACACACGTAATTCTCAACCAACATCAAACTGACTTCGACTAGCCGACCTTACTAAAAAGGGGGTTTCTTTAACAACAAAGAACGTTTTCTGGCAGAAACCTTGCTGGTCGTTAATGCACCACAGGCAGTAAATAGATCCGATGGCCTGAACTTGTCAGATGTTTGACCTGATCTACTGGGTGGACAACAGTGACACCACATACAAAAGTATACGGGATTCCCGTCAGCCACCCTATCCCAAACAGTCCACACGCATGTAGAATGAAGCACCTATGCACACACAGTAACCGCATAGCCCTATTGGCACATGGGATGGTCAGGTGGTGACCTCAAGTGAACCGTGAACCCATGCATCCTACTGGTAGCGTGTCTACACATCGCGTGTTAAACACAGAAACATGTGCCAGTAGATGACTGCCTCACTTGAAGCCTGTGCGAAGTAAATTTTCTGACCTAAATTGTTTAATAAAGGCTCTCAGGGGGGATTTGAAGTGTTGCGAAATCGATTACTCCTTTAGTCTTAACTCGTTGTGGGTTAACCAAGGAATTACTCAATAATCATCATATTCTTGTTCAGGAGTGACAGGTATTTGGGTGAGTAGGTTTAAATAGGTGTAAAGGTGTTATGAAATGAGCTAAATTGGTACATACTAGAGAGCCATCGACATACGGTTTATAAATCAAAGAACGATCCATACAACCCAATAGTTGATTTTCGATTTTTCTTAGAAAAACATAAGTCACTGTTGGGCTCAGCGGACAATGCTTGTGAATGTGTTGACCACTAGTGTATAGATCTCACGCTGGTAACAACCAAGACATCGAGGTAAACGTCTGGTCACAATGGCCACTGACCAGTACACAAGTCACATATTTACTTGTTTCTGGATAAAAACGCAGCCTGCAGTTTCTCTTTACTGCATCTAAGTATTTCGGAATAGTAACTGAATTTCCTTACTATGGGATATTTTGATGTGATTAAGCTGATTCGAACAATTAGCCACGTGTCTCACGAAATCAAAACTAAATGGAAAGAAATCGGCGTGACGATACAGCCAAAAAAGGAAGAGGACAAGATTGTGGGCTATATCTTCATTCGAAAGTGATCAGCAAAAATTGCAGTGTAATGACAAGTGAACAAGCACCACGTTCGAACTCGGTTGTACCTAGTACTTTTAGTTTGTAATTCAGTGGTTTGAAAAATATGCGCTGGTTATCAGATGATCCAACTCGATTTACAAACTGACCTCATCAGTTGATATGGTTCTGATACAGTGACGTCAGTAAAAAACGGGATATTTCAGGCAACATTTTGCTAATTGTCACTCAGTGAAACCACACCAAACTAGCACAGTTACCCAGCTAATGCGTAACTTCCCAAAATCCATTGTTGTGGATGGTTGCAGTCATTTTTAGTTCCACTGTAGTCTTTCGGATTTTAAATTACAGAGGAGACCGTTTCATTACACCGCCTCCAAAACCATGGCTTATTTACCAGGCAAAGGAAACCAGTTTGTTGTGAGAACCACCAACCTGTGCGTTGTGAGATAGTTTGTTGCCTGTTGAAATAGCCGCATTCTCTCACGTTTGTCAAATCGGCTCAAACAGGAGATTGCTCAAAAAAAGAAAGTGGAACGTGAGTTATGAACGTATTATTTAATGGTTTATCCATCGTTCAAGTGAATCCTTATTGAGTTTACTGAATGATGTTTCAATAAATATTATTATGCCTGGAATGTTGATCAGAAATCACACTGTACATCTCTTGTGTTCAACACTGACTAGCTGAACAAATACACTAAGTCCAATCTCACTGAGAATTTCATAAAAGTTCTACATTTAAAACAAGTTACGTCACTGCTAACGTGAAAGAGAAGATATACTTCATTTATCAATGCTTACGGTAGGTTTACGTCTATCAAAAAGTACAGACTGATCAATAGTTGCCGGAAATGTTTCCAGCATACAAACACGAAAACCTGATGATATGTGATCGTGGTTGCAGTTGGGACGGTTGTCTGTGAAAATCCCCCCAGATACAAAGAAGTCACAAAAATTAGACAGGTGAGTTCCTATTGTTCAAACGAAGTAAGTTGGAACTGTTGAAAGATGTCGGCGAATTATGTTAAAGCTCCTCAGTCATTGAATATCTGTAATCAAGCGACCTCTTCTATCATAGAAACTTATTCATCATGGGTTGTGTGTACTTACTTTTGTTCTGTTGCTTGCTGGACACGTTAGCTGGGCTTTCAACAAAGATTTCATGACTTTACTTAGGTGGCTCGTGATTCTGCGTGATTCCTTTTTGCATTCATCACTATCTATATCAAATTTAACCACTTTAACGTTTGGGCAGAATTTGACATCGAGCTCTTCTGTGCTTCATATCATCAGTTCCACTGTGTGGTTACTATGTTTGTGTCGCTTGACAGTACTAGACACTTCCTATAAATTTATTTTGAAGTTATCTTTTGTTCCTTCAGCATGCTTTCTTCTACAAATCGTGCGTTATACTTTTAACCATTCTCCAATAGTTACAGGTTTAATAACGGTCAATTGACAGTTCTACTAGTAAAACGTGTAATAGGTAAACTGTGTTTCTGTCCAAATATCCACTGGCCGAATATCTACTTACCGCATTTGGGGCAGTTGATTTGTTGTTGTTTCTGTTGTTGATATTGTTGTTGTACGCCGGCAATCAGCTGCCAAACACGACTTAACTGTGTGAAGTCAGTTCATAAATTATTTTTCGTCTTGTGCTCGTGTTCCTTCCCCTCGTTCCTTTCTTGTTGTGACAAAGCATCTCCCTTATAGTTTGTTGTGTGTTATTGTTTCCACGGTGTACAGATTACACAGGTGGCAACGATGACATTTTTACCGGACGATGTAGTTGTCTTGGGGGTACTTACCCGTTTAGTAGGCAAAATAACAGACAGGTCAATGGCAACATTTGTTTAAGATAGGTTGATTTGGTCCAACACATCTGGATATGCATACCGCTAGAATATACAACGCGCACGCTCCTTCACACACATCTTCCGTATTCAACATTGCAGTATGATAAAGCCATTTCAAGCTAATGGAATCATCCGTTTCCTATGGGTCACGAAACACTGAGAACTACGTGTGAGTCGAAAGAAAATATGTAACAACTCAGCCCCCGTGCACAGTTTTGTTGCTGGATAACAAGTTTCTTCAATATTATACAGGTTTATGTCATGGGCTATAGTATCGTTTTCTCCTTTCGAAAGCTATTGTAAAGCGCACTCCTTTTCACTTCGTTGGCTCCTGCTGTGTTTACAATGCATGTTCTTCAACGGTTTTCAATGAAATTTCAATTAAAAGAATTCAGTTTGTCAGCTGAGTATTAAGTTGACCTCAGGTAGGTATTCAGATGTTTTTCTTCGTAACAAAACGCCACATTCAAACCATGCCATTAGTGCCACTGTGCCTGTTAACTGCAATACACAAGTTTACTAAATGGTAAAAAGGTGAATGCAGTGGTCAACCTCATATTGTTTACTTTATGTTAGTTAAACGGAAGGCGGTCGGTAGAGTTTGATAAGGCATATTCTTTTTGTTGTTACCCTCTCTGTAAGGGTCCAGCTGTATCTAAAAAACAAACTTCGCCGTCTCTTTACTATGGCTCCTAGAAGAGGTCCTCAGGGAGTATGTATACACCAGCACTGAGATAGATCACTTAACGTCTCTAATAATTAACGCCCTTTGCTACTTAATATTATCACGTCTTTCATTCTCTAATCTACAGCCTTGAAACGCCATCGGACAGGCGCAGTTAAATCACTTCCAGGCGGCGTCAACAACGGTTGGGTTCAAGATAACAGCCTAACGAAGGTTCAGAATATCACTGCCTTTCTTTCGCGCACCATATACTTCGTGCGTTCTCCCAAGCCACGTTGGCAGTTGACAGTGCGGATGCCGTCGATCTGACACTCCATATATACCGGCTTGTTGGGCTTATTAGGAGCTATTCACACATTTACACGCACAGCTGAACACACCGGCTGGTTTACTGCACAGGTTTTAGTAGTAATCAAAGTCAACGAGTCATCCGTGACAATAATTGACTAACACTCCTTTCATATAGCACTTTAAACGTTTCAACTTCGCATCTTAGTAGGAAGATCCCACTTAATGTGAAATTGATATGTTCATGCTATTGTAATATGCATGTGTTGCACAGATGCAGGGAGAAGTGGTCCGCGTCATGTTTAAGGGTGACCCATTTTTGATGTTACTCGATAGGCTTAGTGACTGCAATAAGAGGCTGAGTTGCATACATAGTATGAGAATGACGCTTCTACAAGGATGGTCCTGTGATCGCGTCCCACATAAAAATGTTTCCTAGAATAATAATGTGGCTAATCAGTAGATGGCACTGCTGTAGCGTAGCATTGCCGCAGAGGTTTACCTGTGAATAACTTTTGAATGGTGACCTGAATGGAATTCCTGCATGTAAGCTACTCCATTTGTTAGTGAAAACAAGACTTAAAAAATTGTGATTTCCTTACATGGATATCGACTGATGAAAAAACCACAACCTCACCTGAATAACGTATCACGAAGTTATCTGAAATTGGCTATTACTCAGGCAATAATGGGTTAGCAGAACTTATCCATTGTCTTTATCTTGCCTAAATCACTGGTGGAGTTACCAGGGGAATAGTGGCACATTTTGTCAATTCAGGTCGTACCGTTAGCTTGGCAGCTTATCTTCTTCCAATTTTTTAGTCAAGAACAGCCAGTCGAAAGCAGTGAGGCCATTGAGGCGCTAAGAATTCCATCGAATATTCCACCATTTTGCGTTCAGAAACGTCAGTTAGGGCCTTACAGTTTTCACGGCCCATCACCCACATCATTACTGATCAAAATGATACGATTGCACTTGCAACATAAACAAGATGTAATTACATAAAATCGTTGTCTCCATTCTTATCTCTGACCTCATTTTATTCAGTGGATTTTCTTAATACTCTCGCCCACTGTCCAATGTTAACCCTACACATTTGGTCTGGTCATGAGTAACGTGAAGCGATTACTCGGAAGAGACGCAATTTCGGAAATTGTGAACTTTTGCTGGACTCAAGCAGGCTCAGAAATGGTAGCTGTTTTACCACTTTGTAGATTTGTGACTCAGTTGGTGGAACGCTTGCTTTATTTATGCATGTCGTTTCTGTCGCTGGTTCTAATCCGATCTGTGTTCAGAAGATCCTCAGATGGACCTCTTCTAAGTTTTCAGATTTGTCGCACTACGTATTATTAATACAAACTCATTCGTTAAAGTATGATTAGCTCGTAAACAGCTGGATGAATCGTATGGAGTATTTTGTTTTGCACACACACCATGATACATTTTGCAGTGCCAATTCAGAGATTGTGAAATTCTAGTCTTCTTGTACCTGAGCAACGTACATCCAAACCTTTTATTTATCAAGCAAACCACTTGACTATGAAGGGCTGAGAATTTTGTTTTCCTCAATCCTCTTTGAAAAATCAATTTAATAACTTCACAGGCAACACAACTAAACAAAAGATTATATCCGCTTAATATAAACCACCCAAACATCTTTATTATGACCTTTATCAAACGTGTTTATGTGACATGGGAAATTCTGTTCTCTACAGACCGTTCTGGACGATTACGTGATTAAATACCAACTGTAATTCGTACATATTATTCGGGGATATTTTGCTTGGAGGTGAATCTGGTCAGCTATTGTAAGGTATTTAACTGGGAAACTGCAAAAATCAACTAACTACGCCTCCAGTCATAGCAGCTGTCACAGTATTCATAAAGTAATGAGAATGACATACTGACAGACTGGAGGACGCAGTTATCCATGGCCACAATTTAATTAACTGGGCACCGAAATAACACACGGGCGACCCTTTACGTCTTTTGGACGTTTGGTTAACAAAATTGAGCTAAATAGTTTAAACAAAGATGGCAGAAAATTGGACTCGGGCATCATTCGTAACTGACCATAGCCTACGTATCTCCGCCTATCCACCAGTGTAGTGACCGGCGGTCGTGTGGCTTCTCTAAGGATCCCGGCTGCAATCGTGTTTTCCTGCTTGTCTGTTCTGTACGCATGATTCTATGTACGCCTGCAACAGGAGGCCTGATACAAACTCAGTGCCACTTTCTTCAGTCGTGCAACTAATTGCACGCAGTGAATGTTTGCCCTCTTTCTTAACGACTCATCTATTATTTCATTATTCAAGGTCGTTGAACCCGAACCTATTCGAGCGTTGTTTAACGCACTCGAAGGTTCCACACACTTTTCGCTTGGCGCGCTTTTGAGCGCCGTCGAGTGGGCTGTAGCCCATCTCGAGCTTCTCTTCTTTTTCCTCTTGGTTGCTGCCGTTGGTCCCAGACTAGGCTAGAGTTAACTACTTATCATATTTCCAAACACAGCTGGAAATATACGGTTTGTTTCCAAACCTCACTGCGTTCTCCAGTTCGATGCCTGTTGGGACTACGTTACGATTGCTTTTCAGGAAAGGCGTCTTAAATTGTTAGTGGACGAGGGTCTAGCGCATAACCACTCGTCCACTACACCAGTAACCAGACAACCGCACAGCAACTTCAACAACTCCGGCGAGTTGTTTTTTTCTCTGAGTAACGTAGCTTTTCGATACGGTTACCGAGCTGAAAGTCTGACTACCGCAGCCTAGCTTCTAATACAAACTTTTGTAGTTGTGCAGCACATCTAAGTTCCGTCCGGTCTATTGCGTATTAATTGAAACGTTAAACCTCTGCCTGGTTCATCAGTTATCCTAGGCTTCTGATCACATGACGCACGTGCTATTGCGACTGAGGACACACTGAAATTTGTAGCCATATCTGTTTGAAAATTTCACCAAAACAGACAAAGCGCACGTCACGAGATCTTAGCTTTTCGATTACTTTCAACGATCGCTAACGAAAAACCAACAAAGTTTATGTGACCAACGAGCAGTACGACAAATATGCCAAGTATGACGCAATCCATTTGTTTAGAATACAGGTTCCTGATGGATTCGAACCAGCGACAGTAGCCGTGTACCACCACTAAGCATATGTTCTACCAGTTGCATGTACCTGTAACACGTGAACAAATCAACGAAAATGGTTTACCCTTCTCGCGGTAATGTTGCAGTCAGTTCTACGACAGGCAGTTTCATTATGTCACAGCAGAATTGTTGTACTGTGTGACGAGCAATGCCTGAATAATCGCCAGTGTCTTCGGCTTGTGATCACGTAGTAATCTCTTGAAATAGTTAGCTGGGTCAACTAGATGATCAGTTGCATAACTGTGGTTGGCGATCAATGAAGCCGAGTCCGTCGATTTTTTATAGCCAGCGAGTCGCTTGTTGGCATTGTAGTTGTTGACCACCTAATAATATGTTCCACGATATGCTATTAAAAACAGCGATTTGTTCTTCCTGTATCGACGCCGAAACAGAAGTTGAACTGTTATATTACGTGAGGGACAGATTAACTGGAGTGCAGAGTCAACTATTAAGTGCCGAAGAGAATATGTAATTGAGTAACTGGATAGGCGTGTTACAACGTCAACTGCGAATTGTTGGTCAAAAGACAAGTCCTGGATTGAAGTTAAGATGATGACGCCCATTTTTGTACACTTCAGCTTACCAATTGCAAAGCTAACCTTCTTACTGTGGGCATACACCAACATCCCATGATTAGGTATCATCCACCAGCTTCTTTGTAATGATTACCTATTCGTCCTCTGGCCAATCCGTTGTGCTATCTGTTCTGGCCCTGATAGATAACGGCCCCACTAATTCTCGTTGACAGAGCATCCGTGTGAAGCACAACGACTGGAAATGTTGAACGTCCTGATTTGGTTTACTGTAAAAGAACATTGCAACCTTCCTTGTTGTAATATGGTGTTAGTACTGTCCAAGATGGACCAAAGTTCCCTGGACTTCGCCCTACGAGGCACGGTGTATTTGAACGGATGAATTTCAACTATTTGTAAAACTAATACAATAATGATACGAAATCCTCGTACAAAAGCGTAGATGCAGATTATAATATATCGGCACAAATAACCAATAATTTGTGGCCTATGTATCGACCAGATGACTCAGAATTTTGACTTGTTTGGTACTTTTGTTCTGGTTTCCTGGTTGGATAATCTGTGAGCTCATGTGTTAGCATTAGAACTCTTTTAGGGGGACGACGACATCTGCACAAACAGAAATTGTGCAATAACAGTCTTAAGAGCAAGTCTGTTAGAAGCCAGCCAATAAATCGATGGTCCGTAAATATTTTATACATGGTTTTAGTAAAAGCCAAGAATATTAATGAATAATTTGTAACTTGTATTTTATCGTGCTTTCCAGAAGCAGTGTAGTGCGCAGAACAGTATGCTTGAAAGAAATTTATATAAGTTCTGTCTATCTCAACACCCTCAATAACTTAGACATGAAAGTTGATGTAATTCTGAGAAGTATGGAAGATACTAACTTGCACAATTATCTTTTTCTAACTCTGTTTGCAGTTGCTCTTTATTAGTGTACAGAAAGTGTACTTGAGACTAACCAAGACTGGGTACTTGATGAGCACTAAAAATAGTGGAAGGAGTTGTGTGTTTTTGACAAGTTTTTGCAAAAACACAGCAGTTATGCTACCAAAAAATACAACCCGCTTATTTTGCAAGAAAAACAAAAACAGTAAAAATCATTACAATCTGGATTGCTGGATGCGCGTCTTGTTAAGATGGACCTCGAAACAGGAAACTGATTTTGTTGAAGGATTTTCTTGTGAACCTGTCAGTTTTGTAACTTGTCAGGTAGATTGTTTAACACAACGAGGACACGTCCAATTACCCTGCGCTGTGATTTTGTTTTGGATTTCTCAGTTCAGGTTTGAATAAATCTATACTTGTTCGTGACGTTGACTGCATGACATTTAGCTGATTAACCTTAACTAACCGCAAGTAAGCCATCGAATTGTAGTTGACGGTCCGGTTATAATACTGCTAGCTTCGCTGTCGTGTCAAGAAATTGTAACAGACCGTTTAGATATTATTACTTTAAATCAGTCAGTAATTATCACTCGCACTCATTACAGCGACAATGCTGACGGCTGTCAGTTGATGACTGTCGGTTCTCATCTCGTAGTCTGACGTTAGAAGCCACGTCTTACAGCATGCAAGATTTTATAAATAACTTCGACTATGTATCACTGCAGAAAAGTTTGCGCAAACTTTACCGCAACAAAGGCCATGACATCACTTTGGTATACAATCACCTGAGATATTTTAGTACGACAATCATCAGGTCTTCTTCTTTGTAAATCTTACTGCATTATTTTGACGTGTTCCTTATATGTGGTATTGTGTAGACTTGAGTCACGTTGTTTCGGCTTCCTATTCAGATACACCTAGCCCAACATTGCAGCCGTAGATGTCAACGTCTTTGGTACAGTAGTGAGAAAGCATTCCCAGAACTATTAGAACGAGTTTAATTCAAAACCACGTGCCGGCGGGTTCAGCGCTTGCGCTCTGAAAAGGAAAATCAGATTCGTGTAATATACGACTTGTGTACCGTGGCTTTAATGAAGGATTGCGCCGCGTGTCGCTCGATAGATAACAGAGTAAAAACATGTTCGTAATTCAGAATTGCTTGGCGATTCATCAATGACTGCCTGTTGCCATCTGGCAAGTCACTTTGCATGTCAACTTCTTAAAGAGTTTACTAATACCACACCGGAATATTCGGGATCTCCAGATGAAATTGTCTCCCGTTACCACAGGGTACATTCCCACTGCGATGTATATGTACTGGAATATAAAACAATCGAGGAATATACACTGTTTGGGTTTCTTCAGGAATTCGTGAGTAACTACTGGAAGTATTTGGTTTACCATCATTTTTGGACTCAGTGTGAAATGACCAAGCGCCAAACTAGTTCCACAAACTAACTTCACCTTGTGTGATTGCGTTGTATTCCTCGTAAAACGTGCGAACAATGCCAGCACAAATTTTAGACTCTCAAACAGAAACATATTTCATACATCTAAGTCAATTATTCTTTTTCCCTCAGTTAACAAAAGCCGGCCAGTAAACCAACATGAATTCAGTAGTATTCCACCGCATAAAGCTAATAGTAAGGCAATAGGCAGATGAGATCCCGACTGTCTCACACAAACTGTTTGATATTGCGATCGCATGAAACAATGAAAGTCACACATAAGGACGTTTTTGAACACCTTTGAAATAAGGATTAATCATTAAATCTTACAACTAGTTGTGAGGCTTTCATATACTTATGAATTAATATTAAACTGGGATATCACGAAGATGTAACTGTGAAAAACTCCCGAGAAATGGGAACCAAAAGCGATTGAACATTATAACCCTCACATAATATTAGCATTGTTTGGGGTTACTTAGAGCAAATTTACTTGTGGCTCGTGCAAATGAAGATTAAAGGAGTAAGATCGTCTTCGAGGAATGAAAGGACGGAACACTATGTAGCCAAGAGTTTTATTTAAAAACCAGGCACCAAATTACAATAAAATTATTCTAATTTTTCTGTTATGAGAGACGTGTTCCAAATTGACTTGCGAAAAATACATACGATTAAATAGTCCGAAAACTCTCGTTTCTAAAGCCAATATCAAACATTTTGAATTGACTGTTTTGGAGTACCTTTTGATAACTAATATCAGAGAAGTTGACTAGAGGCACATTCGTTTGTGGGGGTGATATGTAAGATACTAATGCTGGTGGATAGTAGAGGGTTTGTTGGTAATCTTCAGCTCAAACAATATAGTATTCACAGAGCATATGATTGAGATTATAATGGTGAACTAAGTAGAGTGCTCGGATGAGTTCAGAAAGGTCAAAATAATCTATAAGTTTGAAGTTGGTGATGAGGACGTAGTTTTTAAAGTTTGTTTGGTGGATGCTCGGTACATTATGTTGAGGACTTCTACGACAATTGTGCCTGTTTTCGCATGTAGTGGCGTGAAGTAGAAATACAAGCCGTAAACAGTCACAGCATTTCTCGTAGAAAATTTTTATGTCTAGGTAAAACACAATCACGATTTTCCAAAAATTTCTGTAGGACTTGTCAGAAATTAAGATTTTGTCAGCAAGCACACTGAAAGTGTAAAGTTCACAGTGACTCAAACGTGTACTTTCACACACCTGAACGGAAACAACCATAGATGAACTAAGCATGATAATTTGATGTTGAGCTTTTTCACAGCATTTCTAAACTTCACATTTCACACAGTGTATGCTAGATATACTAACGGAATAAGTTGTTCTGAGTTATTACGATGTTATCGTTTCATGAAAAGAAACAGTCTTCCAACATGTGGACATTATCTGGCAACGTTTTCGGCCACGTTTCGCTCACTTCCGGAATATTATTCCTGCACGCGCTTTCAACTGGCATTTGGGATCGTTAAATTTCTCAGAAAGATAAAACAAATATTACTCATTCATAGTTATAAGTTGTACAATTCAGTTACTGAATTAAAAATGTTTTCTCTATTTAGCAACCCATTCTTCACAAGTCCACAACTATGCATTTTATATTATCAGTTCATTGAAGTGATCCAGAATTAAAGAGAACACAGCTAGTAAACATGGTGTTTTCCTGTAACGTTTTACTCCGAATAAACAGGATAGAACATAATGCAACATGATAAAACAATATGATATATCAGCAATAAAGACAATCGTTAAAGCTGTGCTGCATCCATTTCCTTTAAAATGACTCAAAGCAACTTTACAAAAGTTATGCTATGATATACACTCACCCGTATGTGCTTTCAGTGATGTCACGTTTATGTAGCGAATGTGAGTGCATTCTGTTCGAAACACCGTTGAGATAGGGGTTATTATCTCACGGAATATCATTTATGGTCGACTCGTAAAAGCCTTACCGCAAATATAGCTGGTGACCAAAAGACAAGTAGCAAGGATATGACACAATCGAAACTCTTATCCATGCAGCACCTGTTTGAGTTCTCCCTATCCTCTGATAAGCAGGTGAATCGTGGTCATTTAATTAGGTACTTTATCAGGTGTCTGATCTGGTATGCACAAACGACCTCCTGTTTCTTCATGCCCATATCCACGTTGTTCTAAACTGTGACACTGTTCTTACCAACACGCAGTAACTCAGCCATTCTGTTTACTCCAGTTTCAAATATTCTGTCATCTATCAACACTACTGCTCTCCAGTAGGGGAGTGGAAATGCACAGCGCCTCATGCTAAATACAAATCGCAGCCACTTATCAAGTCAAGTGGAGAAAAAGTTGTGCATCCGAATTGTGATTATTTAACATGAACAGGCAGCAACAGAGATGAAATGTTAACGGGAAACTAAAAGCAAGTTCAGTGAACGAACTGTTTTCTCCAAACATCCAATACTGATGAGTAGTAGGGGACATTGATTTTCATATATATTGAACAGCACCCACAATTGATCGCAGCTGTCGCATTCCTATAAACTTTCCAGTCGGCTCCTTTCGTAAATAGGCACAGACAGTAACTGTATCTTCTCTCCAGGCGATCGGACAACCTGATCACTACTTACAAGCGAAAGTGTTCGCGCGTTCACATGTGATAATCCAGTCCTGACGGTGGTGGTAAACACGGTTGCCTGCTCATAAACAGCGTGGCCGTGGTTCTAGTCCGACAGTGGCGATGATATGCACTACTGACGAGCTCTCATGAAAGCGGAATTCGAGTCTAGTGCTTCTGCTGTTCGAAAGGGGCTGACTGGAAAGTCTATGGGAATGCAACAGCTGCGATCAATTGTGGGTAATCTTCAATCCATATGACAGCCAATATTAACTTGTGGTGAACAGTGGGTGGACAAAAATTAAACAAGACGTAATTCGTTCCCAGCAATTGTAAACAACCAAAGACAGGAAGATATGATCGATATCAGGTGATAAAATCGGAAGCATATGGCGAATAAATTGTGCGCTTCTGAACAACACTCGCAATGCTCTCTATAGCAACAAGATTGCTGACAAAACAACTTGTATATAAACAGTGGTTTGATTGTTGTGGATTTTACATTGGTCTTGAGGTTAACATTCCGTTTGATATTGCTCGTTGTGTATGCCTTCATAATTCGTCGTTTTTAGTTATTTCAGCAGTTATCTTCTGGATGAAGATAACGTTGGCTTGCGTGTAAAGCTTTATTCATGTTCACTTCAGAAATGCTACAGTTGGCTGCACATTTAACGGTCAATCATGGATAAGCATTATTTTATTTGCATCCTCATTATAACCAACTGGATACTTTTATGTATACTGTTTTGCTCGGTCGGAGGTCATTGATTGTGATGCCGATTTTGCCGTCGTGTTCAATTCGTCTGTACGGATGGATAAAATACCGTCAACTGGTATCAGCATAAACAAAATAACATGTGTTGTGTAGTCCTCCTGTAGACTTAGAACAAAATCTGTGCTCTGACTAAAATGCATTATAGTGGAAATCACCAGTCCAACTGTGAAAAATGGCTGAGTTTACTGACTGTCCAGTATGTCTGTCTTTACTGGTTGACCAGTCGCTTGATGTGACTGGGTGACGAGTCGTTTTTTGCTGGTGATGCTGCATTTGTACACAGGGTTGGTACCCCTTCGCTTATCGCTGATATTCTGATCGGTTTCACAGCGATGTTTGTGGTATTCGCTTGCACGCAATGAAATATATCACATTCCGGTCGTCTTTTCTTTAAACCGATGGTAGATGTAATTGATTCAGTTGACTGACCTGAATTTGTGTTCACTTATGACATTTGTCAGTCTTACCTATCAATACGTCAGGCACATGTCAACATGCACCTATGATCTTCATGTTTACTGAAAGCCGGATTTGTTTGGCGGGGTCAATTTTGCTTACCGTTTTTCTTTAAAACGACGGCTATCATGCTACCTACATGTACTTTTCTACAGTAGTTCATTCGGGTGTCAACAAGTCTTTTACTGTATTACAAATACAAATCAGAATTACTGACGAATATTTAGACAGTTACCATGTCTTTTGCCTGTTCGTAAGGTCGTTGACTTTGGCCGTTTATAGGTGAGCTATAAGTTATTGTGCTAACCAGGAAGTCGTCTAGAACTACATCACAGTTGGTAGCTGTTGGTATTTGAATTTCAATTATTGTCATTCAGCAAACTCGAGGATACCCTCTAAAGTCATGAGAAAAATAAACTAGCGAGCAAGAATTGTTTCTCATATTCGCCCGTCAGGCTAAATATATAAAATGATATATATAAAGGTAGTTAGAAGACGAACACTAGTGTATGCTAGCATTTCGTATTGGATCGTCAGTACCAAATAACCAGTAACACGGAAAACTTCAAATTTAACGTCCACAATACTTGGGGAGTATGAACAAAGAAACCAACAATAACAAAACGTCCAATCGTGTGATCTGAATGACACTCACTACGAGTTAGGACCATGGCAACCTCAGATTCACAAATAACGGTTTTTGTACACACAACACAGGTTTGAACCGGTTTATCGCGACGGCTTCAACAAATTTTAGAGACCGTGGGTTGTGGTGGCGTACTAGGATGGTGAATGCTGAGGTCAGGTCCACGTTGTGGCCAGTTGACAAGATGTGTCGTCCGATCGACAAAGCCGGGGATTTATGATTCTGTGTGACTGCATTGACCGGTTTTGAGACCTGCTTGTGTACCAACTAAGGTACATGTTTCTTCATTTTTGTGATCAATGATTTATGGGTTCTGCCTATGTAACCTTCTCCTCAGGTATACGAGAATTGGTAAACACAGTGTGATTTGGCGCCAATAGGTTGATCTCCTTTGATTTTAAGCACAGGTAACTTGCGAGTCTGATTAAGGACCATCAATTCGGCTGTGTTGTTAGTAGGTTTTGATGAAGAGGAAATTCTTCGGGTTGTTCGCATCGTCGCGACATCCCCTTTGAATGGTAGCTCAATTTACACTGATTTCTTCGGGACCTCATCATTTTTACTACTTTTGGACCTCCATTCACTGTGGCGCTGAACAAGGTTTTTGGGGGTACCCATTACCCTTCAAAGTCGTTTTAAGCATTTCTAGCTCCTGCTCAACACAACTGGGTGTGAAAATGCGGTGTGTTCTTGTGTACAATGTTCTCACTACACCCCGCTTATATTTCGCTGGGTTGAAACTAGTAAAATGCATATACTGATCAGACCATGTTGGTTCCCTGTAAATGCCACGCCTTATTGATCCGTCGGCCCTCTGTGTGATGAGTATGTTCAAGTAAGGCAGACTGTCATCAGCCTCTGGTTCACACGTCACCTTGAGGTTGGGATGAGCGCCGTTAATCCGCAGGACAAATTGTTCAGATAGCACTCGACTTTCGGCAGTGACCAGGGTATCATCTACATAGCTTCTGTAGTATGTAGCCTTCATCATCACAATACGCCACCACAACCCACGGTTTCTAAAATTTGCTGAAGCCGTCGCGATAAACATGTTCAAACCGGTTCAAACGTCGCGGAATTTAGTTGTGATTAAAAAAGACAGAATTTCTTATCCTATGATAATCTAGTTAGGATGGACATTGTAACCTGCCTTCGTCAAAGTGTCTAGAACAAGATATGTTCCTGCAGAAGAATTGGTTTTAGTATTAGAATTCAATCAACGTATTCTGGGTTTGCTTCGTTTGAGAAAGTTAATGGTAACTGCTTTTAATTGTTAACAATCGTTAAAGACTAGGACATTTGGAAATTGTGAAAAGTGTATTGTGGCCTGTAAAGTCGTTCGGTGACATGTGATAGATACAGACATTAACGAGGATCAAACTTCAGTGATTTGGATTACTTTGAGTTGAATACCATTCACACTCAGTTACACTCCTTGCACTCAGATAAGTCCTTCGGCTAGTTCACTCCGTAAGGAAGCACTGGAATCAAGTCTGTCTCCTACTGGAGCTCATAAGTAGCACATATCCTTGTCCCATACAATGTCAGAAACATCATAGTAGAAATAACCGATCAGTCATATCCAAATGCTCCACCAAAACCCTGTGTGAATGGTTTCAGATTGCCGGATCATCGCGAAAGAAGAAAAACAGAGACACTACGTTCACTCTAAACGATAACCCCGTGATCAGGAGATTCTCAGTTAAGTGTAAGTTATGGACTTCGTCAAACCAACCGAGCAATATACACAGTAGGGAATGAATTTCGAGGAGCTGTATGATTGAGTGCGCGCAAAATTGGGTTATCCTCCTATTCGTTCGGCGTTACACCTGCTACCACTGTTACATAACATGTACCTTCGTTTATGGGTGGTATAGCACGAAGTGCACTAGCAGGAAGTGAGGGTCTTAGCGTGAAGAAGTTGGTGGACAACAAGCAACTAGTTAAAACGTGTAGGTGTATTACGTGTGACGTGTCACCAAAGGGAATGAGATTGCAGTACTGCCCAGGGGGCGCGGATACACTTCAGCTGTGTAAAATGGTGTTAGCGTCTGTCTTCTATATTTTAACATACTTTGTATTGGATTTCGCGCAGTAAAAAACCTTTCAACCACAATCGTTTTTGCGACCACAATATCGCGACAGAACCACTATCGGTTAACGTTTTGTCTGCTCCACAACATAACGTCCGTTCATCCATCAATTAACCTTCAATTACCAAAACAAATTCAACCTGCTGGATTGGTCTCGGCACGTGGTAGGTGACTTTTTCTAACTCCAACATGACTCAGACGTCGTAAATGTTGAGCGCTCAGGACATCTTTCAGATATTTCTGTTCATTTGAAATTTCCTTGGACCTACTTGCATCAGCATTTTGACTCCAGAAGTGTGCGTACCAATCTTTGGGATACAAAGGTAATGGTAAAACCCAGGTGGCCTTATTGTGAGTTAAACACTGAATTAAAATGTCTATAAACGGTCGGAGACTTCGGCTGACATAGTTGGACATTACATACTTTTTTTGTCAGTTTTTGCACTAAAATAGTCCAACCAGTTAGCCTTTTTCAACCAGCACAGCAATCGCATTGTGATCTTTTAGGAGCTGTTTGATAGGGTTTTTTAACACTACTGCAAACAACACAACCGTGTTCCACATTCCCCTAAGGTTACAACCACATAACAACTGATCGGTTTGTCACAACCAAATAAACATTAGCACTTCGTTATTAGTAGTGTTTGGGTTGCGGTATCTTTTAGAGGACAAATATGGTACCTGCTTGGTCAGTTTCAGTCGATCGCCTCACTTTAAAATTTCTGGTTATTGATTTATGTGTAATCGACGCTTTGGAATGAATTAACAGTGCTCACAGATGATTGTAACTTGAACTTCCAGCAAAAACAAAAACCAGGTAGCGTGCACTGATTCGATGAAGGCTAACTGAAAAGTCTGTTTGAGAATTACTGTCAACGTTGACTGGTGTTTAAAATGAATTGGTAACACACTCACGATATTTCACCACACCACTCGGTTATAGTGGGTGTCAAGAAGCAGAAACTGAAATTGTTAAGACGACGGTCCTCATGAACGCATATTGAGAACTATTTCATTATTATTTTTTATCACAGTATTAGTCTTCTAGTTGAATAGTTCGTGTCAAATTTGGCCCTAGACAGGAAGGGATATCTAATGGTCAGGCGAAAGGATCTCTAACAGTTGTCAGCATTCGTGACTGTCGATCGTTTATGGAGGTCCCGTCGCTGCCTGTGGCAATAATAATGTAATGAATTTCCTTCAAGTCACGTGCCATACTTTCCTTTATTGAAGTTGTGCATCGTGAAGTCAAGGTTAATTGTATAGAATTTTGACTTTTGGGACTGTGAACGACTCCGTTGAATTTATATAACTGACAAACAGAATTCAAATTTAGACCACTCCTACATGTTATCAGCCAATGCTACTAAAGGAAATTTTGGCTTCGCTCAGTTTAGTTTCTTTACGTGGCTTCAGTACATCTTTCCCGAAATCAACAAAGCATGGACACAGTTTAGTCCCCTTAATAAGCCCAAACACTAAAACCAGAGTACGTGTGCTAAGAAATGACTGGTGGAAGGCAGTAATCCGTTAAAGTCTTTTACACAATTGTTATAAATCGTGACCAGGAGCACTCTTATGAAAAACCGGTGAGGTCGCGCTTACCTAGGATGAGTTCATGCCAGCACATACAATATCATATCTTTAAAAAAGAAGTTTAGGATAAGAAGGCATGCGCTGGATCTTAGTCTGCTGACAATTAGGAGTGACTTTCTAGAACAGCAGTCGGACAGTGATCCAAACAAATGCCCAACTAAAAGTGCAACAGGGTTTGGAAACAAGCATTATATTTCCAGCAATGTTTTGAAGGATGATGAGTAGTCAGGTTTGGCCTAGTCTGGGACCAGCTGAAGCAACCACGAGAAGAAACGGAGAAGCTCATGTGAATTGATGCCCCGTCGGTGGTACTAACAAACGCGTCAAGATAAAAGTGCGTGAAAATGGTGACTACTTTAATCAATCGTGAATAAGATGAAACAGAAACGACCTTGAAGCTCACAGTAGTGGACGAGTCGCCGAGAACTAGCAAACATTCACTACGTGCAACTACTTACAAGACAGATGAAAATGTCGTTTAGCTCTTGTGATACTTTTTATAACAGATTCACAAAATCATACATATGAAACAGAATTACGGAAAATCACTGTTTTGTACTGGACTACAAAATAAAGGAAAACAGAAAAGAGATATAGACGGCATTGAACAATCTCAATTTATCAGGAAAATAGCGCCATTTTGTGGAGGAAAGACAGTAATCACTGTAGTAACCGATCCGCGTTTCTGATTAATCTTTGCCGGCCAGTCCCAATCCCGCTTGCAGCAGCTAGTGCGTAAATACTGGTCATCTGAACTTACTCTATCCAGGAAGCCGCTTCACTCCAACCTCATTACAAGCATGATTGCAACCAGGATCACTTTAGGAACCGCACGATCGTTGTTTAATGCACACATACCCAAAACGGATTATGCAAGTTGTACGAAACTTAAGAGATTTTGTATTTGTAGTTCACATACTGTGTAAACTTAGATCAGTTTCTTTACGGATATAAACTATTCTGTGAGTAGTCGCCTTCTTATATGTGATTCCTCATCTCACACGAAGTAACCGTCAGCTTTCCAAGGTTAAAGGTGCAACGACTTCAGCCGTCATTTTCAAATGCTCTTTTCCCACACAGTGTCGTATTTGTGACATTCTACCTATCGTCTTCAGCTCTGAGTGACACATCTCTTCCATTCATCGGGGTGGTTTCAGTTGGTTTCTGGTTGGGTTGTGTTTTACAACCGTCAACCGATAGAGAAACAATGGTTGTAATTCATTTGGTACCGGTATGGTTAGCTGCTAGAACTCTTCACCAACTTCTGTCATTTGCCATTCTGGCTAAAAATACACTGTGATGAATACCACGGTTGAACAACTTTAGCAACTGTTCAGCATAAACAGAGTGAGCGTGAAGCCTTTAGGTCACATAAGGTAAAGACAGGTTGACATAAGTGTTGTGTATTGGATTGATTGTTGAGAGTGTTTCAACTTACTGCAGGAAAATATCAAAATTTGCGATGCCCTCGTCGCACGGATTTTATGCACCACTGTGTTTATGCAATAATTCTTAGAAAGATTGGACGGCTCGTTCAAGTCGTAATGTACGGTTATCCGCGATAAGGTATCAAATGTGTATTCCATAACTAACTAACTTCCTTGTTTGCTGTACTAATCGATATGAGCAAAAGTGTCAACTTTAAAGTTTTGCTAAAAAATCTCCAAACTCGGACAAGTCACTCAAGTTCTTTAGACCTCGTTTTCCGGAAGGTTTAAGACTCCAACCTTCTGTGCACGTGTATAAGTTGTCCAGTGCAGTTTTTTAACTAGGTAACCATCACCCGAGTGGTTTTTCCACACACCACATTGAATCGATTGTACTTTGGTAGTGTCGTTCTTATTTTCTGGGTGCAGCCGTTTGAGTGTGGGGAGTGGTTTCGGGAAAAGGAAGCAGACGCTAATTAAAAATACAATCTTAAACGAGGAAGTTTGGTCATCTGGTTTAAATTACCACAAAAGCTTGCAACTCCCGTAGCTAAGCTACTCGCCCACGGGAAATCAGTTTGACAGATTCAATATATCAGAAGTGGTGTTCCGGGCTTGGCTGAGTTCCATCCAGAGATAGAAGCAGCATATTGAAATGATGTAGGCCACGAATCTACGCGGGAGCTCAAAAGCTTCACATCTGTACCCAGTCTCATATGAGTCCAGTCAAGTGATATTCAGAATTGATCACCGAGGCAGGATTTCCCAAGCAGTTGAAGTTGAGATCCCCCTGTCGGGCGATCGAACTGTCACTGATAGATACCGTGGCTGACTTCACAATTTATGAGAACCGGGTGGGCTTCGTAGCTTTGCTGGTAGTGAACCTGTAGTACAGGGACATATTGCTCTCATTTTTGATTCGAAATTAACTTAAGCTCAGATATTGTTTACATTTGTCTCTTCTAAGTTGTATGTCCACTTACCATGGTAATCTCATCATTTACGCAGATCTTTTGTGAGCTTACTGGAATGGAAGGTTGACTTTGCTTCCATGGACCTCGGCGAACTGCGGATGCGTTCCCTAGTGTTTCCGAATAATACACTGACAATCAGCATTGACCATTCAACTTGACTGCGATATTTTTCTCAGCCCGGAGGATAATTGTCAGATTAGTATTCCCCATGTAGACCTCAACGTAACCATATGGAAATGGGCAAATCATGTGAGTTTTATTCATGCAAGTTGCGTTTCTAATTTCCGTCAGCTTCTTTGTTTGTGTGTGCCCACATACTCAAGTTATGTGTATATAAGTGTGTATTAACAGTGTGTAAAAAGTTACTATATACGTTTACATAAACGGGTAGTAGTACACGGTTAATGTTACTGTAACGTGCAAGTCGGCCTTTTTTTACTTTGATTGTTTATCACACCTCCGGACCAAATGTGGGCAAAGTGGAGACACCGGGGGACAGCTTTTTTCCGAAGTAGGAGTTCTACCAACAATCCTGCAAAAGGAAACAATATCCACAAGCACGAGCCGAAAGCTCCGTAAGCCATGCACACCACTTAAACAAGCGAAAAATAAACCGGCGTCAACAACACAGCAGCACACCCTGTTACGTAATTCAGACAACCTGTGCGCGCTTGCTGGTTTCGACCGCACGTTACATCACAAGTCACTGACGTCTATTTCCAAAGTTATCGTTTGGAACCACTGGTTTCAAGTGCTTCAGATAACTATGTGTATTTGCGGCTAAAAGCAGGCCGTATTGACTAGTACAATCTGCACGGAATCAGTTTACGACGAACGCCGTAGATGAAGTGTTAAGACGATGGTTAGATAGCCGTCTGATGGCTGTAAGTTGAGGGCGACAGAGCAAACATTACATAGTCCTCCATGAATGTCTACAGGCAGCTGCATAGGCGGCAAAATGTGATCACATACTGTAACTCAACTTGATCTACTGTTATCTGCTGCTGGTGGGATAACAACTTATTAACCTCATGCGTTTCAGAGTTCACCCCAAAAGCACACATGTTTATTTGGTTAGAGTGAACATATTTACGATTGTCAGCAAACTTTCATTAGACATCCGAAAGACTTATCACAACTACTTGTTTCTCCACTTTTGTAAACAGTAGTTTATACAACCTGGACATGCAATGTTTCGGTAGTGTAAGGCCTATGGTCCGTAGCTCTATTATAAACACAAATGAAAGAAAGTTATAAATAAAATGTAATTGAGAGTCTTGATATTAAACATTTTCCGATATTTCACTTGTTTCGAAATGAAGTCACGATCGATAATGTCGAAAATTGACTTGATTCCAATAATTTTGTCAACGATCTTGACAACTGATCAAGGATTACAGTATACCTTTCACTGTAGGGATTGTTTAATTACTCCAGAAATGCGACTATTGGAAGGGGAAATGAATCTGTTGCTGTTCTTGAAAATACCGTTTTATAAAAGTAAATATCAACAGATTTTTCTAAAGTATGCACTTGCAGTATACATATATGTATAACTTCCAACAATGCATTGTGTGTTTTGACTCTCAGGACTGATGCATTCAAATTCATTTTAGCAATTTCACTTTACTTCTGTTGTAGCTAAGCATGTGCACTTTGCTCCTAGTCTTAGAATCCAGCACATTTAGTCTCCAAAAAAGTGAAACTCATCATGGGTTTGTGTGTTCAATCTGCTGCTCACGATAAAAAACAAGAATAATTGGCATGCAGATATATACTGATAAGAGCAGAAACATTCTCACGTTGTTGTTAATATCCATTTTCCGATTAGCCTGTCATACTGACCGGAGCCGAAGGGTACCTGCAAGCAGCCATCCCTACTGGTGCCCCATAGTGCCCTATGACACTGTGGTTTCATTCACTTGATTCATATTCACTGTGAACCAGAAAGTTAAATATAAATGACTACACCTACTTGTATCGTATGCGCGTGCATTTTTCCTATCTGTTCCTTGTGAGTAATTTGAATACCCGCCAATCAGGGATGACCAGTGAATTCACAGCCGCATCCATTGTAGCTTTATATAGTCACGTTACCAAGACCCGTAACACCTATAGTCCATTTGCGTACTGTTCACCAATGATCCCACGGATATGTCCATCCAACGAAACCAATTGAGCATCAACAGGAGCTCAAGCCCGTCTTTGTCTGTTCATTAGAGTACTTCGAGTTTCGGAACTCTGTTCGATTTGATCTTTGGGGAGCGCCCTAATCAGTAAAAACATGAGAGGCTATGACGCTGCTTATTTATCTGATACAGTGTTTAAGTCTTTTTGCGGCAAAACAACTTGGAAAGTTCTACGGCTTTAAAGGAAGTCGACTTTGTTCTCTGTAGACGCGTCTTTTAAGATACACAAAAACTGCGCTGGGTTTGACGACACGAGCTCGTATTTCGCGAAAGCAACTTCGATCAATTACTACTCAACGAGTTGAAATCTGATCAGTCGTTTAGATTGTTTTATTGACGTGGAGTCATGTAGTAAGCACGGCAACTTCCTGGTCTAAACTGAAGAATTTTCACTGGGAAAATTACGGCCGGTTTTTATTCATTATCGCTGACTTGTTTAGTACATCACCAAAGATGGCTAAATAGATACATTTCAGCCTAGACCTATGGGTGTAAAAGTCGTTCGCTTAACGAGTTCAACTAATACGTTGAGAAGTTGGAATAAACGAGGTGCGTTATATTTCCCTCAACACTTCTGTCCTTCATACTACGAGAAACCACGCAGACTGACAAGTTCAGCTTTACAATGGAAGCCCCGGAATCTAAATGCTCCATGTAACAGTGGTGGGTGACATTTCGGATTTCGGGGTTTGTTGGTAAATTTTTGTGTAGTATTAGGAATGGGCTAAATTCTCTATTACTGGTTTGGTAAGCTGACTGCTTCAAGCCAATGGTTTACAGATGGGTCTCCAATTTCCAGTGAAGCAGTAATTCGGGAAGCCTCAGGTGGTAACCGTAGGTGGAAATTAACGCCTCCGCATTAAGAGGCGTTCACAAATGCTATTTATTCGCTGTCTATCCAT
Source organism: Paragonimus heterotremus (assembly GCA_013368495.1). NCBI lineage: Eukaryota > Metazoa > Platyhelminthes > Trematoda > Plagiorchiida > Troglotrematidae > Paragonimus > Paragonimus heterotremus. The sequence continues at coordinate 196,379 of LUCH01000075.1, read as the reverse complement.
TGTCACATTACATTGGTATTATTCGGTTAGCGAGGGGGAAGAGACCTCGGAATATAATAATCACTAAGGCGTGTCAGGTAGCACAACAATTGTCACCATCGTCAGAAAATACGAAAAATCGAGAGCCAAATGTGTTGAGAGTACTAACTAAATCTGAAATCCTTATAGAAACGACAGCGTTTAGAGACAAGGCGTCAGCTGATAATCACTGGACGGGTAATGAGGCCATAGGAACATATCGAACAGAGTAGTATAAGTGGTGCTTTTACGAGAGTGTAGAATCTAGAATCATAAATTAGGGTCTTACGTGAAGATACCACTAAGTTAAAGCGGCTAGACCCAATCCCCTAAAGCAACAGGGAGCAGCGAGTCGATTATTAATCACTTGTAAGATATCTGCTTCAAATTTAGTACGAATGAAGTCAAACATTTTGGACATCTTGTTTAACATGTTACTGATAGATGGATTGAGAATAACACAACGTTACAACACAACGTTGTAATGGAGTACAACACTGCTGAGGAAGGCTACCCGAGGTGGTTGAAACGTAGAGTATTACAAATTTCTCCTAAAGCTGTTTTTCTCAATTCACTTACAAACGGTAGGGAGTGGCTTAAGGAATAAGACAGTGAAGTATAAAAGTAGAGAGCGTGAAATAACGGCCGCCAAGCTATCCTCAAGATCAGTACAATGTGTTCCGAATACAAAGTACAAAATTTTGAAAAACTGGGAAACGTGATTCCGGTTGATGAGAAAACCCACAGAGAATGCGATGAAACTTACTTTCTATTTTTTATGTAGGTGATGCAATCATCCTTCAGCCCAATTGTAGTGCTTAGTCTTTTTACTGTCACTGCTAAGTATTATGATATATATTCGTTTATATGAGTGGTTAGTTGTGGTTTATCTTCCTATGCGGGGTCTTAATTCTACAGTCACGTAACGGTGCTTATAACTAGGTGAGGTCTGACAGACGTGGTTTACTTAAGTGTATTCTAGAAGGCTGATGAAAATGTGTTTTTCTGTACCGTACATAGCAGCAATTTGAATACACCGGCTCCTAGACGCCTCGCTGCCAATGGAAACCATTAATTATCTAGAAAAGGGAGATCTATATACGTTGTCGTTTTTGATGCTGCTTTCCGGTGCATTTCGGGGGGAGGAGGCTGCTGCATTTCCTGATAATTTGCACTGAGTAACAGTGGCCTGCAAGATGTCGGTTGAAGTGGATAATTGCAAACGTAAATCATCTCTTGTGAGCAGCCTGACTTTCTGAGGAAAACCGTTCCTAAAATGCACCCTCTCAGGTTGCACATATTGTTCTGTCCATGTGTATATGCCTTCTGACCTCCGGGTGATTGAGATATCCGGGAGTAGGAGACAGTCACTCACTTCCTCTTCTCGCTGTATTAGGTTTGGTTAGGCTTGATCCAAATCAAAGGATAAAGTTTAAGCAAAACGCAAACTCATATTTGGATCAGATATCTTCATAAAAGGTTTAATATCTGCCAAATAAAGTGAACAACACACTATTTCTCAAAGGTCTCCACAAAATGTTGATTCCAGGTTATCCATGCTAGAAGCAGACCCAGCGTACTGCACACTCCAACCGTATTCACCTTCCAAAACTTACAGGAATGCAAACCAAAATTTTGTATGCACGAAGGCCTAAATGATTACACTCCACAAACCAGAATAGATAAGTGGACAGGTTTCCTTAAAGAAGGTCAAACTTGATCTTCTTTATCCTCTTCCCCATATATACCGTTTATTCCAGCAAAGAAATCCTTGAACCTTTATCTAGCTTACATTGTTTCCTTAATACGGCGGAAATATACGAATGTAAGTTGCAGCGCTTTACTGTAGTTTTGATGTCGGCCCGCAACATCCACTAGTCTAGCTTTCAGCTAAAATTGATCTGCACCAGGTATTGACAATAACTGTCAAAGTTTCTCACACACGTTTCAGAACTGGTCTAAGTTCTTTAATCTTGTTTCGTGCTAGGACTAAATTTACCTCTAAAGACAAATCGTCCTGTTCAATCTGTGATAACTTTTTCGCCAGTAGATTGGTGCACCAATTGAAAATTCTTTGATGCTCTATTCTAGACTTAATAAAATGAAGCAGTAACGTACTTTATCATGTGCCTCTTTGTACACTATAGAACGGCAATTCTGAATGCATATTGAGGTTTCTCAAGTGGGTGTTCACGACATCAAAAACACTCCTATTATTGTATCCATCAGTGTGTCTTCTGAAGCACCGGTACGTGTACCTGCTATCTGACTGTTACTGTTTAGGTCTAAGATATAAGCCGTGACCAAACCGCTGATATCTTACCACACCGTTAACACAAGTGTCTATAACGACGATGGAATACAGAAGTCATTGGAATTTTTTAAGATATCATACATACCGAAAAATCATCACCCGACTTCCACTGTAAAAGATTTAAAACAATGAGCGCCTTTAAACTCATACGAATATTTGAAGTTCACTGTTCAACTCAAAAATTCATAACGTTACATCTGCTTGGGATAACCTTGTATCTTCTGCAAAAATAACGGTGAGTGACCTAGGCAACCCTAGTTAAGATGGATAAACTATGAATTGGTATATTGTATAGAGATCATAATTGGTCACGATGGAATATAATTATGGTGTTATTCGACACTTGACTTAACGGAAGTTCATTGTTATTCTCAACACACTTTCGTTTCGGCATGAAACAAGAAGTAACTCAAACTCGAACAGGTACTTTTAATATGTGTGATTCAAATCCACTCTATGGTCAACCATTATATCTGCACCATCCCTATAGACAATGTACAAAGTTTCCTTGATAAATGACATCTTTCAAAACACCGTCAATCTTGGTAAACTTATGCACATCCGCTCTTTGGCCTATACTTCCGTCTGGACCTTTTGTTCATGACAGTACCTAACAAAATGTATTAGACTGGAATGTATTAGACTTTCGAATATCCAGACTTTTACTTCTGGTAGCTCCCCGAAGTAAAACAGTAGGTTTCAACGCTGTTTCATAGGCTTGATGACGGAAGCCTTTGTTCTGAGAGTAATCAGCCACTACAGGGAAGCCATAGTCGCGAAACTATCATCTGGAGTTAACTGGCCAATTATTGCGACCCCTTCTGAGACAATTAGGCTATTTGAACTTTTGTCAAAAGTGAATATGACTGGGCGTCTGCGTATTCGTCCGGACTTAATGTGAGGACGATGGCACAACCGTCAGCATGGTTGGTTCCGGTAAGAACAAACGGAATTCAACTCTCGGTCTTAGCAAAGATAGGTTCTGCGGGAAAACACTAACGGAAGCAAAACTTAGGTCTTATGTTTCTTCCTGAAAGAAGTCAGCTGAAACCACTATAGGGGTGTCAGTTTTATGATCATGTAAGACAGACGTTCAATTTTCTCAAATGAAAACTCCCTATTTACCACTATTGAAGTCAGCCTTCAAGGATTCAGCCATTTGGAACCAAATTATCTCAAAAGACTTCGACAAACGGACAGGCAGAATATCACGGATCATGTCTAAAGCACAAATCCGTAAAGTGGGTGGCTACGTCATAAAACTACAGACTACAGGTGACTTTTAAAAATGTTCACTGGCCTTGGATTGTCAAATATGTGCTACACTCTGATTTTTCAAAAGTGTCGGATAAGGTCGGTTACTGCATCCTGTACAGAAACTCCGCGATCGCGACCTTGGGAAGCACTTGAATTTATCATCAGGACGGCAGGAAGACATACATTGCGAGATGCAAGCAGTTCGTTTAGTCTCATCAGTCGACTACATAAAACATTTGGTTATTTAGGTTAAGTTCATGTCATCATGCACAATGAAGTACAGTCGGATTTGGGGAAACGGTTTCACTGCCGTAGTAACGAAATTGCCCGCATCAGCTATTTTTGCTAACGGAGGATTAACAACTCCTCAAGGAACGCCAGCAACTTGAGTTTGCGATTGCTTAACAGGGCCATAACCTGCGGACAAGTGTGCAGAACTTCATTGCAAGGAGCGAGTAGCTACCTCCCGACCATAATCGATGCCGAAGAAGCAAGTTTTAATCAGCCTTCCTTATATCGTAGACCATATTGTTAACGATGTAGATCAGAAGTCGAGATCTGCCATTGATCACACTTATCCCGCAGCTGAATCGCATCTGTTACTTTCTACCTGCTCGACCGTCCTCCACAGCCTCTACTTCTCATGTCATCTCCCACCTCACCTGCAGTTGCGGTGACTCATACATTAGCAGAACATGAACAAAACTTACCCCCAGAAAGAGAGGTGGAGCACACCTCCAAATGGCTATTACAAATAATGATTCAATGAGGCTTAGCATATTAACAGTCGAACAGAAATCCGGCGTCTTTGATCGCGAAACACCTAATCGCAACGGGTCGTGCAGTTGAACACATCCCTTCGTTTATGGTTCTGTTACGCAATCGCAAAGCTAGATTATTGGCGTTTACGGAGCGTTGTTATTTCAACATCACACATCGGCTCCCTGCTGACAGAATGTACTAATGCAAACAATTTCGCTACTGTGGTAGTAAAACCGTTTCCCCAAATCCGACTGCACCCATGTGACTTTCATTTCATTGTGCATGCTGTTATGAGCTAAACTAATATAACTGAATGTTTTATGTAATCGACTGATGAGAGTAAACGCAAACCGCATGCATTTTGCGAGGAATACTTTATTATGGTGAATTTTGAATAGCCTTAGTGAATCATTTCGACGGTTTCAGCGAATTATCTGCAGGAAAAATGTACACTCCACTGTGAACAAAATCTCGATCACGCACACTCACCACCCTACTTCTGCTAGTCGTTACCGTGGATAATCCAAGCTAATCTTTTCTCAGAGTAAACCAAACCTGGGTCCGCAGAGGTGGACATGGCCTGCTTTTCAACAAATTGTTCATTCGTGACCAACAAGGCTCAGAGACAGTGAGTCGCTTAGTACTTATAAAACTTTTCATTTTGAAATGATCCCTGATGTGTTCAGCTCCACCGTCCTTCCTCATATCTACAAGCACGCACATGTTTTTTGCACTTATTTTTAGAAAATATCACTCGATGATAGTCCGAAGATGGGTCATCAGGATAGTTATGAGGTTCAAGGATACTTCATATTCAAAGAGGACAATTGTGTATGGGTTGTGGATGAATCAGAGGAGACCCAGTCTTCCTCTGTAAAATCTCATTACATACCAGGCCATCTATCGTCAGATCACCGTGTACCAAATAAAATAAATAAGTGTATGATCACTACGTGAAACTATAACATGAACTGGGCAAAATGTTTTGTAGACGGTACATGCTCAGGACTAAGATGTGTGGCCGTAGAAACATATTTCTGAAATTCAGGATTGCATTTGAAAAACTTCGAAGTAGCAAATCCACAGGTAATGGAAGAATACGTGAGAGAACCCTCAGCCTCCCGCCTACGGGTCTAGAACTGCGAATAAACGTCATAAGGTTGCTGCGATTTGTTTTTGTTCTGCACGCTGACACTACGGTGTGACGACGGAATTCTACTTATTCCTTCGCATTTAATTCCAGTTGGCTTCTTCTCAATTTGACAAACTGCTAAGGAAAATCTATTTCCTCCCCAACACAGGGACCCAAACGCATAAACAAATATATTACTTCCTCTTACGAAAAAATCTCAGAACAAAAAATATAAATAAAACTGTATTTTAACTAAACAATCTCACTGACAGCCGCTTCATACGTCATGGCTCATTTCACAATGTTCTTTAAGAATACCTTTCATAAAAGAAGTTCCTCTTGTTAACAAAAATAAATGTATTTTCATTTTGTGGTGAACAATAGCCTCTGACGCAGTTCACTTTCATTAATCTGTATTCGCAAAAACGTTGCTTTGTCACTAGCTACAGCTTTTGTGGTAGGTTGTGCAAATGTATTTACCATACGTACAATAATTTGTGTATACTGTATTTCACTCGTCGCTCATGTTCGAATCTGTGATTTGAAAATGCAGCTACCGTACATCTACCTTTAAGGAGTATTTTATCATGGCACTTTTAGTTGTCAGGACGTAGCAGTCTTCTTCCGAATGGAAGAACATTTTCATAATAACTAGAAAGATCCCTTCATTCAATTATTTTTGGTATATTTTCCCCAAATGCAAGTCTATTACTCAGTGCCGATTCGCGGATATGTTTTTACTTTGCTGGTTGATTTCTCTTACTTCAGGTTTTTACTTTTGATTGTGCAAAAATGAGTTAGTTCGACAGTTGACAAGATATGCGTTCAAGTATTTTGAATTCAAATTTGTCATTGATACTTTATCCGCAGGTTTATATCGATGAAAGATTGATTGGTTTAGAAACACTAATGTGAAATTATCGCACCACTAAGATGTCGTGCCTTGGAGCTTTATGGATTGTCAAAAGTAGTTTACTGTTCTGTCAATTTTTTGACGCGGTTAGCCTGTTGGTCAATTAATTCTGACATCCAGGTCCAAAGCTTACTTAAGTCTTAGCTCTCCCGTGTCATTCAGGGAGCAAAGTGCGTGCACTGCATCAAGTCTGAAATTGTAGGTGGATTAATCATTCGCTTTTACATCATAAGTTTATTGATATGTAGAAATTTAAAACTATCATTTTGTGGTTATTAGTTTCGAATTTACGCTGCCACGTACGGAGCACGCGTACGCAGCTGGTTCCAGTCATACAGATTGCAGGTAGAAAAAAGATATGGAATTTAAATGGTGAAAATTCACGTTACAAGTCAATGTGCTCCGTAATTCTCACAATCAGATTAAAAAAAATTGCCCGAACCCTCAGTGAGACTGAGACAGAACAAGGTTATACACAGTCCATCAAACAGACTAAAATTTATGCACTGATCTGTGGGATGTATTGAGTCAGAAAAGTATGACAAAAAACAGTACGTAATTGACTTGTTTATATCTCCGACTTTTAATGAAGTGGACACCTAATGGAACGCTTTGATTTTGAAGTCGAACTTCTGGAATTTGTAAACAACCGATTTTGTGAGTGGGTTTTTAACCAGTCTACTATAAAGACTAACACCACAATATCAACTCATAGGCAATCTTTGGTATATCACTGACAGTTATCTCGTTAATGTTTTAAGCGTGTTCTGTTCAACCACGAAAAGTAAACGGAGAGTCCGAGCAGGACAAAACTGTGATTTTTGGTAGCCGTTTCTGAGGCCTGTAATGAAGTTGGTAATGATTCGGTGACGCTGGCTATAGCTTGCGATATTTGTGCCATCATATGGTCATCTGCATCTTCACTTAGGTTTGACTATATGAAGTATGATGTTGGTTTGTAAATTTGGTTTGTGATAACTTGGCCCGGTCTGGATGCAATTACTGGTGTCACAATGTTAAGTAGCTGAATCCGCACGATTTTCACTCAGTTAACCCGTCTCCCCACAACGTATTGGCAGAAATTACTGTGTTTCTCGGAAAATATAATTTTGCCGTTATTGTATATGTTCTTCGTATTTGGTTCTTTAAACCGCTTTAGTTGCATGTTATTGAAATCAGTCTAATTCGGGTGATGCAGCTAATCAGCTACTGTATCAAGAGTGATAATCCATCTTGTCGGCCAGTAAATATGGCAGTCAAATTTTCTTTGTATTCGATTGCAGCAGTGTTTTTTATGATGTAGGAACTGGACATTTTCCTTGATATCCAAGCGGTGTGTCTACTTATTAGACATCTTCAACCTGCTGACCATAGCGACAAGTCGGAATAGCAGCTAACCAATGATCCAACTTTTTAACCTGCAGCTATATCGGAGTAGTTTAAGTGGTCCGGATTTGTCTGTACTCTGATATAATCACCCGTGAGTTGGTGATAATAGCAAGTAGGTTGTGTATAAAATAACAGGACGTTCAGTTTGACTACGGAAACATCGTTTGAGCCAAAGTCATGCAACTTACCCAATGCAAAACCATCAGTCTGACGAAGGAGGTCAAGTGGAACATTGAGTCTTATGTCTGATGTTAACTGTAAGACTAATCATTGCAGCCTGTCTTCGGGGATTACCACATTTGATATGGTTGAGTCAACGTAGGATAACAAAAGACTGACTGCATTTTTTATGACGTGTTTACATATAACGGTGTGACGACCAGAGGATTTTGATAGAAATGATGACATTTTCAAGAACTGTGGCTAACTGGAATTAATCCTTCTGATAGCAGTTAATCTCGGAATGTCATGTCGTTCAGGTGGTTTTTCAAACCAATAAACTGGTTCGTGTTGTGTACATCTAAGCGGGGCAACTATCACGTCTTTAAACTTACTTCTATGGTTTTCACTTTGTAGTTTCTACTTCGCACTTACATCTTTTATACTCACTAGTATATCCGTCTCATATGAACTGTTTCATCTGCTGCTTTTACTAAAAGCTTTCACATTTGCTGCTGCATCGTTTAGTATTCGTCCAGCAACACCCAACATATCATAATCATACTCATTTAAAATGAAAATTGGTAACTCATGGGCGACTGGAGGGTTATTTGTTACTGCAATTTGATAGTGGTCGATGTAAGTTCCTCTATGAGTTCGAAACATTTCTCACTAACTTATTCATTTTGAGGGTGCTGTTCTTATAAAGAAAAGTTGCTGAAGAGGTGGGCGCTGTATTATCTGAAGATTGCTCTCTTTGATATTGTCCCTCCACGCAAACCTTTCTTTTACGCAAGGCTGACATTATAAAGACCGCTGAACTTTATATGAAATGCATATAAATGGTTCTAATTGTATACGTACCCTCTTGGTTGCTATTTATTACTGACGGGGTTTGCATACAATCAAACTATAATACTGCAAATTGTGTGGCTGAACTCCAACCAAGGAAATTCACAACAACTTGAGTTTCCGATCGGGCGAATCATGTGAAACATTTGCTAGCTGAAATCCTCGTAAAATTATTCCATTTGACGCGGTCTTATCATTCATTAGGTAGTTTGGCTTATTTGTTGATTATATAGGGATGCAAGAATATAATGGAACCGGCGGCGATAATCGCCTGCTGTTTGCAATATGTACTGTATCAACTGCGCTTCCAATCAAAGCTGAGTGCACGGACTCTTCTTGTAAGGGTTCCACATGCGCAATTCTTCCACAACGATTTTGTTGTCCAGTAAACGGGTCAAGATGAAGACCATCAATTAGGAGTCATCTGGACTAAAAGACACTACTATACATTACCTCTGTTACTGGGTGTTGCAAATGTATTACTAACTAACCACAAAGAGATCAGAATGATTGCACTCAACTCTCTAATCACCAACATAGTTATAACTAACTTTTAGACTTAAAGATTACCATATAAGGTAAAGTATGCCGTTTAGTTTTGGGCAGTCTAACTCAGATTAATGTAAACAAAAAATGGTTCTTTTGAAATCTGTTCAACTTACGTAGCATACAACATAAACGGATCTCCATGACATTGACCGAACGTCTTCTTTAAATAAGTCGTTTGTTATTACTTTCGAGTTCTCCTCCCGTGCACCTGATATTCTCTGCTAGTAGAGTGATTCATTCGCCATGATTTCAAATTTGCCCAAGAATTCTGGTTTGAATGACACTAACTGTCCATGCATCTCTACTACTCATGACGTAAAAACAGTCAAGTAAACGGTTTTATTTGAAAGTAGACGATTTTACTTGCTACGACCGGAAGACCTTCAAGTTCGAGTTAGGTGTTTTCAAAAAGATAAGGGCTTTATGTTCAGGATGCTATACTGAAGACGCTTACATATAATCACTTCTCTCAAAAGTAAGTAATGTGCAGTTTCTATCGACGGAATCTCCCCAATAGTAAGATGAAACATTTTGTTACAGATTAAGTTAGATCACTGATATTATTCGCAAGCTTTCAAGTAAAGGTACATATCTCGAATTAGAGCAAGGATGCAGACGACTGAACAAAGTGAGCTGCACACGATGAAAATCTGTTCTCTTTAAAAATTATGAGCCGTCAGCTATTCATTTTGCGGGAGATTATCCTTCCGAGTGGAATCGCTATTGGGTGGTTTTGAGAAGTGACGCCCAAGGTGATTTTTGCTTTCGAGGAGGCAGTTTAATCAACAGTCCAAATATCGAATCGTTAACCATCATTTGTTTGCTGGTTCACCGTCATTGAGCATCAACCCGCTAACGGGCCAACCGTCGAGAAATCCAGCATGGCCTTGTCCAAATAATATTGAGAATTTCAAAACGGTACTGATGCAACTGGACGGGGAATACTGTGGTTCAACATGGTAGTGCAAAAGGTAGTGCATCAAAATCAAAATCCTCCACTACTCATCGGTAATCAAATACCGCTCAACAAGTCAATGATTTCTGTGTTTTCAATTTGGAGAGAAGTCCTAGTCGAGGGGTCACCGATTGGAGTTAACAGACAGTAATTGTGTCTCCATTTCGAGACGATCGGGCAACCTGATCATTACTCACAAGCGAAAGTGGTTGAGTGCTCACATATGATAATTCGGTCGTGCCTGACGTGAGATCAATGGCGCAGTGGTAAACGCGGTTGCCTTCTCATAAACAGCGTGTCCGTGGTTCTGGTCCGGCAGTGGCGAGAATATGCACTACTGACGGGCTCTAATGAGAGCGAAACTCGAGTCTAGTGGTTCTGCTGTTCGAAGGGGCCGACCGGAGTGTCTATGGGAACGTGACAGCTGCGATCAATTGTGGGTGATGTTCAGTCTATATGAAAATCAAAATCCCCTACTACTCATCAGATACATATATATCTGTTTAAGTAGTGATACATGTGGCTAACCGAAGGGTAAGCAACCGCTGAATGCCGACTTTTTCAAAGCATACAGAACCGGATGCCAAAGAATGACTGTGGTTGGTTGTGTAGAGTAAGCACAGCTGCAAACTTTACTCAAACTACATACCTTTGTGTGCTTCTAACCGTTTAACCCAAGGGTTGATATTCCTTTTGTGGTTCCCAGGCTTATGACTGATGAGAACATGTGAACTAAGTTCTAAAATATTTTATATCTTCCGACTGTTTTAAAATTATCTCGTAAGGGGTAAACGCTTCGAATAGTTGTACTGTGTAGATGCAGTGAATCTTGTAAACAACTGTACCTGATAATCATTCTGACGTCGGTGTTTTGCCTATAACTTTACTTCAGAAAATGGAATGAATTATTTCGAAAATATGCATGACTAGCGGACACACAGGGGTTAAAGTTGTACCTAATTGGTAACAGCTAGAAAGAGCGTCTGTGCACAGAAATCAGGACTTTGCAACACATTTATTACAAGCATCGCACTCCCCCCCCACGAGACGTAAGCTTTCACACCTCAATCTTGAGAAAGCAATCCACGACAAATCGTCCAAAGTTGCATCCACACTGACGTTTTGACCACATTCAACCAGATCGGGCGAAATTCGTGTTATATATCTTTCACCCCTGCCCGGTCGTCAACAAAGCGGAGCGGAGGTTGCATGTTCTCTCTGACAGGTGTCATATCACGGGAACGATGTGACCGATGTGTCCAGTGCATCCACATCAACAGAAAAATGAGTTGATGCAAATCAAAGCAATGTCACTGAATGGTGTCTGAGCAGAAAGCGAACGATTGGTTTAGAAGTACAGTTCATCCTTAGTTTCGTAACCAAAAATGCACTTAAGAGTTCTCCCCTGTACAGCAGACTGATACTGGCCGTCCTTCGCCTCACAGAAAGGTCGCGGTCCAGCGGGTCCAAAAGTAGCAAGTTTCGAGTAGCGAAGAAACCAGGATATGCACTAGAACGAAGCATCTTTGGCTGCTCGTTCGTTGTACGTTTAACGTGTTATAATACTTATCTTTTTGTGGCATAGTTATCAGACACCTAACCACATTCCATTTCTGCTGCACTGGTACTAACTATGGAAACCACTACAATGATCATTCCATGCCCACTTTATGTGCATACCTAGCTCCATCATGAAAATCTATCCTTCCTTCTGTTCCATCTCCGTTATAAACTCCAGATTCTTGCGAGTCGTATTAGCTAAAAATAGTTATAGTGTTGTGAGCCAAGAATACGAATGGCGAAAGGGTCATTTATTAGGGAAAGCAACATATAAATTATGCGTTTCAACACGGCAACAAACAAAAACACTCGTCTGCTCACGGTACTGGTTCAGGATTGTCACGGTTGCCACAGAGGTCAATGCTCAATTCCTACAAGTACCAAGAAACATTTCATTCCATGCTGCACTCCGATGTTTCTTCCTGTATATTTCCTGCGGCCACTTCGATGTCAAAATTCATGCTCTTGTTCCGTTGCTAAATAACAGTGGTGTGAGTAGTATAGTGCGGTCGCCCCTGCTCACTGCAATAGTTGTAGTAATGGTAGTAGCATGCATGTTGCGGAAGTGCTTGTTCACGACACACTGTTACTTTTTTGTGAATGCCAGTTAATAATCAGCTTTAGAGTGAGCACGTGGCTTTACCATTAGACTTAACTTGTATGTCTCGGTTGTGCCTAAATCAAAATATCCCGCAGTCTAAGGTTCAAACCACTCGGGCAGTTGTGGCCGAAAGGTGCTTCGGTAGTTTTTTTAAGTGGCACATTTGTAGGCAATGGGTACATGTCCAGTATTGCTATACCTTTATTCGCAAAATTTTGTCTTTCACTTTCTTCCCGCTGAGGTTCGGTAGGAACGACATGTTAGGAGTCAGTCCAAGAGTTCTACCCGCAGTATGGTAGCTCACGACAGGACGAATTTTTGGCACACCATCTGGTCTTGGCGTAATTATGACCGTTGTTTACATCCGTTGGAAGACTGACGTATTAGTCCATCATTAGATACACAAGGAACAGCAAGCGATTAGTGCAAATATCTTGCTGATAAGGTTACGGGACGGACAGCCTGCCATGTACATTTAAATGGTAAAGATATATTGCAGAATAACTTTTATGTTATTAAAGGGCGTGTATACGAAGCTTCGTAAACATTTAAATCAGCTTTGTAAACTTTCTAATTCGCTTCCCTACTTGCTGATTCCACTTGACCTAGTAAAAAATGCCTTAGTACGTGTTTTGAATGACCGAAGCTACAAGGTCTGCATCGATTACGGGATGACCATGGCGGCTGTAAGTCATACGCTTCAGGAGGATCATTACCGAAAAGACTTCACTTATATGAGAAACGATAAACTCAAATTAGTCCGAGATTTTCACAGGCAACATGTGGGCAACAGATCAGGTCGCTTCTTTTTGTTCGGAACATTAACATTCCGTAGTAAATCGAAGTTACAAGAACGATCTTTGGTTAAACTCCGGACACTGGCAGCTGTCAAGCACTTTATTTTGCAAAAACCAACGGACCCTGTCATTCGTCACAAATGGTATGTAATCAGCAGATACATTTTCGACAATAACCTTATCTACTTTAATCATAAAGTAGAGTGGCATGTGGCAAATCAGTTTCCGTAAAGTTGTCTTAATTAAACCAGCAGACGAATTACCAAGAAGGTCTTTTTACCACTCAAAGAGTACCTTGACATTTTTTACTTCGCGAAAAGACTGACTAACCTACATTAAGTATGCTAAGAAAATTTAACAGTATCTAGTTTTAAGTTCAAACATAATCTGCTTTAAATCAAACCTAATTCCAAATCGGTAACCTCGAAGGTTTACTTTAAAACTGATGAAAAATTTATCGGACAACAAACAGCTGTAAAATTTGTTATCCATTGAATATGAATTTATGCAAAAAGTAGTGCTGTGCAAAAGGTTAGCTGGTAACAAATTGCGATGAGTTTTTTGAGGTTTGACCACATAACACTTTCAGCAAACATTCACTCACACTCCTTCTACATAAAAAAACAACAGAAATCAGGTACGTTTAAGATCGACTTTGCATCTGGATCGATAGCAAAAAAGTACTCGCTTTTACTCTACAAAACTAACATGTTGCAAACAAACATAAAATATGTTTTGTAGGCAGCCGTGTGTTAAACAGTACTGCGTGCGAATATAACCCAAACCTGTAGACAGTTATTCTTCTCGGATAGTGTTATGCGTGACCTTAGGTTTTGTTCGTAGGTGAATTTGTAAGGTGACATCTTCTGCATGACCTGTATTTAGAGTTTCTGATGTTTAGTTTGTCAGAAACACAGCCTTGTGCCAATCTAAGAGGTTAACTTCAAGTGACTGATTTTGATGACATGCGAAGTGAACGATTTATCAAAGGGAATGTTTTGTATTCTGAACAAAAATTAACTACTACTCACTCTCATTGTTACGTTCTATTGTCTCCACAACAAGACGGTATAATAGTTCATCATGTACAAGAAAAAATGAATGATCATTACTTGAGGTTGGAGAAGGTCGCAATAAACCAAAGTGGAATCGGCAAGATAGGCTGAAATAACTCATTCGCAATCTCATACGACGACTGAGTCAATAGGACCGCTGCTGCCAGCAATCACATTCACAGACGACTGACTGGTTGCTAACAGAATGCAGATACAACCTATCGGTTATTCTGATACATATATCACAATTATTGAGAGTGCCACTAGATGCATATAGATTCACCAGAGCGATACCACCCCCGAACGGAGAAGTTACACTGTAATACTGAATTGGCGATTTTTAGATGAACCAGTATAAGAAGTCATTATGCGGACAGGTGTTATCGGTAATTCTCATCAGGCTTTTACAATTACGTAGAGGACATGTGTTTCATACATGAAACATTGGAGCAAGTCAAATAAGTCATTGAAATCATAGATATGAGACAGGTCATAGTATATTGGAGGGGGTGGAAGTGTTGATGATAAAGTTACAAATTCACCAAAAAGGTTGACTTGTTGGCTTGCGTTAATGCCAAGAAGGTTAACGCTTCATTTTTCTTTTTCACATAGAAAAATCTGGTCTCTAATCCTAAAGATAAGGATTTGCATCTAACATTTGGGACTTTGTCATGTCAGTTCTTACCGCATTGGGTTATACTCTTCTCTCGTAGTTTTAATGGGAGGCTTCAGACTTTGAAATAAAACTTTGTGTGTTGTTTCAGGCTACAATTTAGACAGCTCACCTATCACGAGTTCATACGCTGTGTATATCTGATCTCATTGCAGTTCATGTTCAACTTTCTCATTATATGACGTGTTCCTGATATCCTTATAGTATTCGTTGGGGAAGGGACGATGTTTTATCTTTGTTAAAGCTCATGTGAGCTTTTTCGCTGTTCTGTTACATTTGCTGCTGTTCTTTCATCCGTTTAGAAAAGCGCCCAAGGATTGAATTGAGAAACGAAGACGAAAGTGTTCACGGAAACGGAAGTGTAGGTTTTGAAAGAAACAAACGCTAGAGTTTCACCGCATAATGAAAATAATTCGTTGTCAGTAGGAACAAAACCACTGATGCGAAAGGAACATGTGATATGATGCAGGACATAACTGAATAGAATCACGAGGATGAAGTTAAAAACTTCGGTCAAAACGCGTGAATAATTGAAAGGCGAAACACGCATCACACAATCCAAACACAACAGAGGGTTGTCTACAGATTTCGTACTACCATGTTTTGTGATGTACAAAAATTTGCAAAACCAAAAATTCTTTTTATCACATGATATCCATACTTCGAACAGCGACAGGTAATTCATAAACGTAACTTCGGACAAGAATGAAATAAAATATTTCGGCATGAATCATTCACTCAGTCAGTCCAGATAACGACTTGTGAAAATCGAACACGCAGTACTACTCCGCTTAATCGACTCCAAACTATCTAGGTAAAAATTGGAGGCAATATCAGAGAAACGCAAAAGGTAATTACTTAACGAGCGCCATGGTGCTCAAGCCCTTGGCTTGAAGGAAAATCGCACGAGCGGTCGGAAGGTATACTTGCGGAGTAGTCAACCCTAAGATTGATAACCAAAACAGTCAGCTTACATCCTGCACAAAGATCGCTTCTGAACATTGAAACTAAAGCCTGTGTAAACCATCTTGACGTCGTCGTTTTCATTCAAAAACTTACGAACCCAGAAAAAACTAATCGGCCGCTAATTAACTGTATTAAAAGGACAGTTCACTGGAAAAGAGATTAACCACCATTATGGAGGTCCTAGTTCGGAAAATTCTTGTAGTTCAAAAATCGGGCTCAGCTTACCTAGGTATTTTCATCAGTCTTTCCACAAACAGGAACGAAACCGTCTTAAAAAACATAATGGCAAAAACAGCGCTTATTAGAATGACAGATATTTAAATAACCACCTATTAAATAACTGTGTGGAATGGACATCCAAAGAGTCTTGCATTACACTGCACTTTATCCACAAACGTTCATTGAAGCATATAGCCAAACGGTATGTTCCTTTTTGTTTGATGAGTGGTAGCAAAATTTTACTGTTATTGAGAATGTCCTCAGATCGTTTTCTGATAGTGGTTGTCCAAAACGCAGGACCCCATCGCAAACCCTGGGCGAAGCGTACTGCTTGGAGCGCCCTAAAGACTTGTTAACTGTCGTTCCCTTCCTCCACCAGAATAAAGACATGGCAGTCTATCAAAGGAGAGGGTAAAATGACACATGTATCCACATTGTGCATGGATAGATAATACTAACTAAACTAACGTTGTACAGAGCGCACACAAAATGGTAGTAAGTTAACGAAAGCGATAAGAACCAACGATGGCAGACAAAAAGTAATAGGGTAGAGATGTACGACCATGACTGAAATGCAAATGGCGTTTGTTACACATTGAAAGACAATAAGAAATTGTTAACATCAGACAAAGAAGTCTGTTGAAGTAAAATCTAATGAATAAACTGTAGTACAATTTAACTACATGTTCCAGTTTTTAATGTGTACTAACGCATACTCTTATTATTCAAAAATATTATACCTGCGGTTCATCATAGTCATGTAATAAAAATTGTGCGGTCTATACCCACCGTTTGTTTGGTTAATCGTATATGACGTGAAAAGGTAGAATAAGCTACGGGGTCGAAAATCAATCTTTCACGGCTGCCATGTTATTAGAGCTAATTTCTTGAGAAATCTAGTGAAAAACGACTCATTTTACGACGTTTTGACACCGCTGTACTTTGGTTGGATGTCTAAGTTACCACAACTTTTGGGTATTTTCTAAGGAAACAAAATTTAGCATGTGAACAGTTAAATGCGCTTAGTCACTAACTGTCCGTCGTGATGAATATTGCTTAGTAAGTTGAGTTTTAACCTCGTCATGGTTTAAAGTAGAGACTTCACTTTGTCCCGAAGAGAAACAGTACTTGGTTTTCGTACAGAATGCCTTGTTAATTTTACCGCTGGGATGTTTCAAACCAAGCAGTGAATTACGTTAGGGTTGTACGTAGTAATATTTGCAGATTGCACCGACACACTAAGCCCACTGAATTTCCCTCCCCCTTGTTCATGTATGCGTATACCTACAGATACCATGCAGTCAACCATTTCCTCGGTTAGTTGTGGTCATGCGGGTTACTGTTCCTATTCACTGCACAACCCTGAAGGTAGTATCTTTTATGTTATTCCTCAAAACGAAGGACGGGTCTGGCATATTGTTATCAGCGCACCGCTAGACTAAGAGGAAGTGACTTCGCAGTACACATGTGATGAAAGCGGTAAACATTATTGTTCTTGCACGTTTCCTGATTAGACCAAAGAGATTTCCAGGCAATTAGAGTGGGCGTAGTTCCTAACCGTATTGATAGAAAAGCACACACCACGTTTCTCCATTTGGTTTCACCGGTTTATTTCACTTTCTATTGCACTACGACTGAAGTGATGTTCATTCGACGTACAACAGAAGATCTAGTAAAAATACCGATCATAAATATTCAACTATATACACACAAACTTGACGTAAATTTACAACAAAAACGGGTAGCATCGTCAACAAAATTACGACCATATGTCCGACAGCACTCAGCGTCGTTTTCACTGGCGTCTGCTTTACTATGATTGCAATCTCTAGGTTGAATGTGTAATTCTAGCTATGCCCATCATCCGCCACATCACACAGAACATTCACAACGTTCATTAGATGAACGCTGGATAACACGTCTGATTTCGACGAGTGTGATATATCAACACGAATTTTGCTCTACGAATCTAAAGTCGCTTCGGGGTCCTAGGTAAGTTTCACCAATTAAGCAAACGGAGACGATGTATTTTGATAATGACAGAAGAACACTATGAAAATCATCCAACGATGACAATTGATGAAAATGCCTAAGTTGGACACGCCAAAACAAAACAAAGGCCACTTAGGTTTGCGTCAATAGTGGAAACGGATAAGAGCAAGGCAGACAGCTCAACGGAAATCTAATCAATGGAAGTTTGAACAACGGATTATTTGGGTAAATAATTAATTGGGGAGAATTTTGCCTTTATCCAGGGAATTCTAACAAAGTTTGCTTGTTCAATTTGGATGTGTGACCGTGCACTCGTGGAATACATAGACTCTTATGCACTTCAGTGTTTTCAGTCGACTTTAACGACTACACTCATGAATTTTTTTACAATTCGGTTCTACTTTAAAATCTGGACGTTCGATTGCAACATGAGCACACATTAATTCTCCTTAAAGAGTGGATTTTTGCCCCCGGGCTAAGACAAGCTATTGGTTTCCAACAACGTTGCGATGGTCTACCAGAGTGTGTTTGACCAGTGGCATATTGCACTGAGGTTTTTCCAGCGCTGACTAACGGTTTATAGCTATATTTAAGTGCAGCCATACGGAAATTCGCAATTTCACTGTGACACATTATACCAAAGTTTCGTTTACACCATTTCCAACTCGGTCTTTTTTGTTATCTAGTGAGATAATGGCTTATACTGTCTTATTTATATGCCTTAAACCTGAGTTAACTATCTGACGTACTGAATGACTGGGTCTAACCTTGCTAAATTTTTGCGTAACTCAATAATTTACTTCCTATGCTGTGGTTTCCAACCGCCCTCTGTGTAAACTTTATATTTCGGATAAACAGCGACATTTCTCGATCGAACCGATGAATCTAGCAACCTCTGTGCGCTGATTCTTGTGAGTGTCTATCTTATATCAAACTTTTGAACAATTCCGGAAATCGAGTTCGCACATACGTTCAAGTCGTCAAATAAAAGATTTGATAGGGGGAAACTGCTGTGACTATGCCTAGTGTGCACGCTTCTTCCGGTTCAAATCTTACTAAACTTACATGAACACAGTTCTTCAAGGTAATCTTCTTTGTTACAGCGAGTGGCATCGTATGTTTCAATGTGGACCGAAATTATGCTGGTCTGGGATTCTTACTGTACATTGCAATGTTATTATGGTGACTAGCTCGGCAAACACAGTTGTCCCTATAGTTTACAAAATAAGGAAGTGATTTTTACAGTTTCAAGGAGTGATCAATGGTCGTTGTATACGCTATGTCACGGGACTTATTTGTAGTTCCTGGATTCCTCCATTTGAAACTAAATGATTGCAACTATTTCTTAATTCTTAGCGTTCTTTCCTGTGGTCTGTGTGGTAAAGTTTGTTGTGTAGCATTTCCAGTTATATGGTTTTACAAGTATTGTGGACAACGTACTGTTGTCGACCTTTAGGAAATACTGCACTGTGAACTCCGAGGAATGTGTAGTTATAATTGTAGTTGTAATCAAGCAGGTGTTATCACACGACGATCACCATTTCATGCTTTCATTAGTACGTGGCAAATAAACACGTATCACCTGGCTTACAACATGAAAACAGTGTTTGCACTCAGTACTTTAATGCATATCTATTATAATTATTCCAGGTAAAATGTATTGGACCCCAAATTATACTCTGGGGTTAGTTTTTAAGTTGCATTTCGCGATTTTACTTCAGCATTTAATGGTAGTCAACCGCCTAAATGGGAAATAAAGCTAATTTTATTATTATTGTTTTAGATAACGTGCACACAGGTCTACAGAAAAATCTTGGGAAAAAGGAAAATTGTCTACTGGTTTGCAAGGCTTGGACAAACGATTTGGTTGTAAGCATTAAATAAATAGCAACATTAAGAAGTCTGAACATGTCTGTCTAAAACGTAAACGCATACAATTTGTGATCAAAGGAATCCCCTCATATTTTGTGATCTGCGTTCATGTGATGGGCCATTTGATAATTATTTTTCTAGAAATACTGTATACATGAATACCGATAGTTATGCAAGTAATTTCAACCATTTAAAATTTCGCACTACGTGGATGATAAAAATGGTATCGCTATTGAGAATGAACTGCGTTCAAGCGCAAATTTAGTTGTGAACTGTAATAAGCAGCACGATACCCTGTTTGAAAACTCCACAGAATAAGTCATCTCTAAAGATGCTTCGAAATGTTGTTGAAACATTAGAATCAGTTGGAAACGTTTGTCGCAGAAAGTTCAAATAGTTCTCTATTGTGATTCCCTTGTGACAACTTGATTTTTGGACGAAGCTGAACAGCCGACCATCATCCACAGATTAGTGAATCACATTGCCCAAAATGGAGACAACCATTCTTTGCTGAAGTGCTAGGCGAATACTAGGCACGAAGAACAAAACCGGTATCTGACAGTCAATCAAGAAGTAGTAACTAAGCTGTTGATATCCGGCAAGTATGTGCTAATAAGGACTATAACTATTTTTATCCTAGGTGAAAGGAACTTGATATCCTTGGCTTACAGGCCCACAGATCTCTGAAGCAGGTTATGAAAGACAGAGTACGAATAAAGAAAAGAAAACGCTAAGAATGAGGGCAGCAACATTAGGGCTAATTAATACTCGCAATAAATGACAGACCACGTACAGGACTATCTCCGGTTACGAATGCAGGACGTCAAAAATATCGTTGACTTTCTCACAGCGAACGAGTGAATGTTAAGTAAACCAACAGTGAATACGACAATTCTCGTTTTCGAAGAAAATCCTGGTATTCGATCCACGGAAATTACCCACGTGTTCCTTTGTTTTTGACATACTTTCGTTCTAAGTGGAGTTCTTTTCATTCACCTTACTCAAATCTCTAATGCAGAACTCCAGCTAGCAAATATTTGGTACGCAGGCTAAATTTTGCGCATCACGGAAAGAGTGAACAAAAGTTAGTGTAGTGCTAGTTTGTTCTAGTGAACGTCGAAACGACAATGAAAGCGGAATGCTTTTACGGGGTAAATTTAGGTCACCTAGTGCCCACTTGGAAAAATTGGTCACGTGGATTTTCGGGCATCTGCACCCACATATAAGGGCAAACCTTCACGTGATTCCAGTTGATGCGGTTACGTAAACTGAAATGACTAGTAGTCTAATTGGGTCCAGCTGGAAACAGTTGCTTGCTTGATAGACTCATTTTGTACAGTCCACTTACTTGGTTAAACAAATGCGTCACGACTACCACAAAGTGGGTGATCCAACAGGTGTTGATCCTACCACGGTAGGTGGCCAAACATGTGTTGCGTTTGCATACTAATACTTGAATAAATCACAAAAAACCTCGATGCATATTATTGCAAACCATGAACACATACATGTCTCTGGATTACATTCATCCTGAAGACAGTGATTAAATCCTGATGGAGTACTTCCATGTAAATCTCAAAACCCAATGATTTCAATAGATGTAGCCGGTAGGCGGACAAGCTGACTAACTGTTCTGAGCTGTAACAACGCTAGACCAACAACTCACCTACCCCACCACGCATCAAAGTGTGTTGAATAAATGTGACAAGATGCTGCAAATGAAAGTGAAAACTGACGAGTAGTCGGGGAATTGGTTAATTTTAAGTTGAACATCACTCACATTTGATCGCAGCCTTCGCACTCAGACAGAACTTCCAGCCGGCCTCTTGTGACAAGAAGTTAACAGGACAGATGTCCCGCCTCCTCTCGAGACGATTGGACAACCTGATCACTACTCACAAGCGAAAGTGGTTGATTGTTCAGATATGATATTTCGGTCGTGCCTAATGTGATGTCAGTGACGCAGTGGTAAACAAGGTTGCTTCATGAAAGCGTGACTGGAATTCTAATCCCGGCCGTGGCTATGATATGCACTACTGACGAGCTCTAATGAAAACGAAACTCAAGTCTTGTACCTCTTTTTGAAAGGGGGTGACTGAGAATTCTATGGGAATGCGGCAGCTGCGATCAAATGTGAGTGGTGTTCTACTTGAAAAAAAGTAAAATTGGAGCGATAAACTACTTTACATGGTATGGCATTTTGTGATAAAGAGAGCTTCGGAAATAATTGCAACATGATCATCCAAAAAGCCTACATGCTGAAATACCACATCATGATGTTATCACAATAGACGGATTCCCGTACATAGTTAAACCTTAAACAGGAAATAAATTTTCAAAGCATTCATTTATAAAATGTTCCAACAGTAACAGCCAGTGCAGTTAACTGCATTTCACCGGCATGCTGATTCAGCGCATCATTTTCAAGCATTAGTAGTTTTCTTATTCTTGGAGTAAAATCAGTTTACAACATCCGGGCTTACAAAAACCGAACGGTAGCTGAAGCATAACCCATTTTCAACAATCAAGGTAGCCCAGGTTGACCTCAGCAGTTACAGCAGATGAGACAACACACTAGTTAATATTGTCAATTACAGACGGCTTTCTCTTCCCACAATTATAAGAAAGAAAATCTGCCCACTATTTGCACTGCCAATGATGCATGCTGACAGTACCGCATGACCATCAAGTACAGCAGAAATTCCGCACTTCGTTTAATTTTCTGTGGATGAATTTTGCTGGCTCGTACACCTTTCTTTCAATGTTTCATCTTCACTAGCACTATAATTGTGTTCGTATCGAAGTTCAACAGTGAAGATCCTCTAACTCCAGCAGTGGATAGAAATCAGTAATTAATATGATTGAAAACAGCAACACCACACCTCAGTCCTACTGTGCTATCCCGAATCTACAATACATTCTGTTGATTTTATCGAAGTGTGCCGATGTGGGTGGTATTTGTGTGTAGAAGTTGCATCATGCATGTATCTGACGCCAAGTGTCATTCGTTACTTCATGAACGTTGCTGAAAATGAAATTCTTTCGATGCGTTACAAATGTTTCAACCAAAACCAATGTTCTTCTTCCTTTCGGACCCAGTAACTTCCACAGTCTCCATGCAAATACTGCCCATGATTGACCGCAATAACTTTGGTCTGCTAGATAATAACATTCTAGAGGCTGCTCATTAGCACAAAAGCGCTTTAATGCCATGATATAAGCCTTTAAATTAAAGATAAGGAAAACCGCCACATCCAAAAACCGGAGCTAGTTAATCATTGCGGTAGCAGCATGCTAAACTATCGTTCTGTAAATAGAGTCCCAAAAGACAAAACCAATTAATATGTATCATGATCCAATAGGCCACATAGTCTTCAGTTCCAGACTGGTATTTGTAAATAACTACGGACAAGAAGAAAATAGTCGGACCTCCATTTGCATTTAATCCATTTTTTCTTAAACACTGTTTGCTTTGTTTCGTTTGCCCAGTCGCGTCAGAGCTGGTTTACTAGATTTTCAGAATTTCATTCACATTCAATAGATTCCGATGTGTTACGGAACATTCTTTCTCTGCCTTGGTGACTCCGATAGCTTGTTGACAATCCACTGGCCAAAAAAGTACTATCTAGCGCAGGTTCTAGGGAAGTTTCCAGCACCTCATTAATTTCGTCAACAAAGAGCCAAAAGACAATGTTGCCTTCAGGCTTTCATCATCACATTCGACTAGTATAACAGTAAATGTCCCCTGTTTCAGGTATTTCATTCTATATAGCAGGGGTGTTGCCCGTGAACAGACGTACAAAGCGCTGCAGAAGACTTCCGTGAAAAAAATGAAATCGCCCATAAACCATAATAATATACAGTACCTCAGGGTCAGGTATCTAATGAGTTAGCAAAAGAACAACTTAGAGCACTGGTTAAACGTGAGTGATATATCGGCGAGATCAGTGACAAAAAATTGAATGTTGAAGAAACATATAAGTGCAAGCAGAATTCCTCTCGAATCCTTAAACTAGCTAGCTGTTCAACATTATCGAGCAGTAAAGCTCTAACTGAAACCATAGATAATTTTTTTATGAGCTAGTATCTTCATTACTGGAATAAACACGTAAAATGTCAGTGTAAATGATGAACAACATCGTTAATAAAATGATTCGGGGCTTCATTAAGGTAGGTGCGTTTATTTGTACTCACTGACAATTGATGGACAGAGTAACTTGGATGTGATTGTTATCAATTGTGGTTACACTGTTGTTAACCAATTTTTTACAGTCTCCTCGGGGAACAGAAGTCTGTTGGACAAAACACAGAAGGAAGCTTTATGTGAACCGGTAAACATAACAATTGTGTGTACTACCCATCAAAGCGAGATTTTGACAGTTAAATACACGAACCACTTCCGTATAATAACGGGAATTTTGTTTATGTCCGTAAAGGATTTCCCCGAAGGAGGACCATGTGAAACACCTTATCGTGAATTCTTTTGAATGTCCTATTGGTAAAACTTCCGCACAATTCTCGTTGTAAACTTCCCGTCCCGGTACAGTTCTCCATCATTTTTCTCCAGTAAATCTATTATATCAGAGATAGTTTATTTGCATCCCTGTTTCTTAGTGAACCACAGATCTGTCAACAATAAATGTTGTTTGGTGAACATAACCTTGAAAAAACACTATGTAAGAAGAAACCGAGTATACTATTTTCTTGTCACGGTCAAAATTAAGTGCGGTTTCCAATAGCGATCGGCTCCTCTCTGTAAAGCAGATCTGATTAGATGTTTACTGACAGTTTTGGTAAGCCGAAATTTCCTTTGGAAAAAAACTGTCTTGAATATGGTTACCTTCCAAAACAAATATATTCGTTTAGCTTCCGAGTTGAAGAAAATGGCCGTAGATATTGAATTATATTTAAGAGTACAAACTACTCGGATATACTTAAATGTGAGTTTTATTAATGTTTTCGCATACTGGTGGAAAAGTACTTGACTATCACTCGTGTATACCTTGGCTACTGAATAATCCGCACATTATCCGAATGGACTCGACGTTGCGTATGCGAGCTGGATTAGGCAGCAAGGCAAGTTAAACAACGAAGCATTGAGGGATGAAGGTCTCAAATTTTGGTTGTAAAGTAGGGTTGCGTTAAGCTAAGCGAAGCTCCCGATCACCCAATGCCCCAGATGCTTTCATGTGTGTGGTTGCATAAGCTTGCTTGTTTGTTGGATACGTTTGGGATGTCCTTCATTTCATGACAGGAAGTAGTATTGAACAGAACCATAGGATGTGTGCTATCTGGACAGGCATCCGATAAGTCGCTGAGCTCAGACCTCGCGGCTCTGAAGGTGGACGCCATACACTTAACGTGACTGGGTGTCGTAGGTCGCGATGACATAAATCTGAGATGATGTGCTCGGCATGAGTTTATTTGTGCTAGCCAATCCAGAATGACAAATCACCTGCACAACCACAGTGACTTGTCACCATAGACAGGACGAGTGAGTTATTTGCAAGTAATTCAGCCGGTATGTGCACTATTTACTCATATGTACCAAGGGTATCTGGTTGTTGTTAATCATGCGTTATGTTCCTAAAATGCTGCGCCATTGTAGCTTGTTACTTTTCTTTCTCTCACCGTTTCTGCTGATTGGTTGGGTAGGCTATAGTAAAGTTGTCACCTGGGTTCGATCATGTTTTGCCAGGTATTTCGACAGTATGACGGCAAATCTTACACTGGTGTCCAAAGTGCGAGTGACTTCAAATAGTAACACAATCAGTCTTCGAATTTAATAGCAAATATGTCTGCTGGGTGCAAATGGAATAAACCCAGTTAAGATTTCAAATGTCAACTCGACACCGTTGTCGTGACACTTTCATAGCGGTTTCGAACAGCTGTCTTTGCTAAACTAAAGTGGGGCCAGTTTTGTATGCACTTTCCCCTCCCGCATCTGAAAAGTCTGGCTTGAATGCCTGAAGCAGAAGCCAAGCAACTCAGGGGTCGAATGTCAGCCAGTCGTGGTGTAGCCTAGATGAAATTTTATCAGATAGCACGAAATCGTATGGACAGTACCAATACGGAAAAGAAAATAACAACCACCACTGAGATGTTAACCCAACTTCCTCATATTTGTTCGCAATCCAGCGTGCTTCGGTAAGGTAGGCATATATATATTGGCAACTATAAGAGTCGATCGATGTTTGGGTAACCTGTAATGTCCATCTCTTCAGCTAAGAATACTCATAGTACCGTACATGACATTAATTTGTCTGTAGGATGGGAGGACGTTGGGGCTGGTGGATTAAACAGAACAGGCTGGAACTAGTTGGAACATTCCAAACTGGGGTGATAATGAACGCCGGCACTTTCGAGTAGGAAATGCAGCTTATGTTATGTTTCGGAAGAAATGAAAGGAATAAACCTCTATTGGCAAGACACTATAAAGAACTTAACACGGGTCGTAAATTCCGACCTGCGTTTGGTGATTTAAATCGGCTACAAAATTTCTGTGGTCAGTAACTGATCGTTATGCACCGTCATTGTGATAATAAAAAATACAGCTGACCTAAACCCGGTGACTAAGGGTTTAATAAAACAAATTAGGAGCTCAATTCTTACATACCTCGCAAACACAATCCACCAGAATGTAATCACTCGTGTTCTACGTGTTCCTTGATATTTCCTCCCATTTCATAGTCTAGCTACGAGTCTGTCTGTTGTACACAGCTGTGAATGCCGCTAGTATATAACCGCTCAATCCACCGTTCAACACCGCTTGTATACATAAATTTCCCCACTTTCTTTATCCAATTATATCAGTCCGACGACTCAGTCGACAACTGAAAGACGGGCGAAGTTTGTCGAATGTCATCGAGATTGCCGTTTACTTACTACATTTGTATTTCAAGTTGAACATCACCCACAATTGATCGCAGCCGTCGCATCCCCATAGACACTCCAGTCGGCCCCTTTCGAACTGCTGAAGCATTGGACTCGAGTTTCGCTTTCATGAGAGCTCGTCAGTAGTGCATATCATCGCCACTGCCGGGACTTGAACCACGGACATGCTGTTCATGAGGCAACCGTGTTTACCACTGCGTCATTGATCTCACATTAGGCACGACTGGATTATCATATGTGAACGCTCGAACACTTTCGCTTGTGAGTAATGATCAGATTCCCCCATCGTCTCGAAATGGAGACAAAGTTACTGTCTGTTAACTCCAATCGATAACCCCGTGATTAGGACTTCCTAGACAGGTCGAAATCTGCGATCTCATTAAACCTGCTAGGCGGCATTTTAGATTACTGATGAGTAGTCGGGGATTTCGTTATTTCCAAGTTGAACATCACCCACAGTTGATCGCAGCTGTCGCATCCCCATAGACTTTGTATTTGTGGAACCTCACCACATTCGTATAATCTTCACACCGGTCAATTTAATTATGGAGAACGGAAAAGGATTGTTCAGCAGGTAGTACTGTTAAACTCGTCTTTAAGAAGAGGCAAATATGTGTGATTCCAACGGTTATCTGGAGGTGTAGACGGGATGAATTGGCGCGGACGATGGAACAGCACGACTCGATAATTCGTCATTAGGAATCCAGTTTGCAACAAAGTGAATCGCGCGTACATCGTCGAGAAGCATCCAACCACAAAGTCAGCGCTAATTATCACATGGCGGTCAAGTTAATATTTTGTGAAAGGTGAATGCATCTGAGTTGACTGGATGAAAAGACGGTTGCGGTTGACAGAATAAGCTCAGTGTTCTGTGCACATCATGCTGACGCGAACCAGATGGCTCAGCTCAGCATGCCTTACTATTTAAAACAAATGACCAGACGAGATGAGTTGTACTAAACCCACTCTACATCACATCAAATAAAATTCATCCGCTGAAAAATCCCCGACCTTAGCCATTCGTTCTACCTAACAACATCATTCCATTAACTTGTTATAACTGCATAAATTGGTTCTCTTCATTCTTGCCTATCCAGAAGTAATGGTCAACCGCCTTCAAGCCCCGCGTCACTGACAAACCTACTGTTCGGGGAATCAGAAACCATTACATCGACTTCTAAATGCGCGTTCCGTTTAGCCTAGCCTAATCGGTCAACTATTTTGACGAAGAGTAAAGTCTACCGTGGTAAACAAGGTTCAGCCAGCTAGTTCATGTCAGTACGACAAAATTTGGATGCGTAGCGCATCGGCTACAGTTCAACATTTAAAACTTTTCCCTCTAATGTGTCCAAACTGCTGGTCTGAATTGCTTGGGTTCCGTGGACGATTAGTTCGTTTATTCTTCATTGACGGAGCTTCATCCCGTAACTTTACCTCTCTTTTCAAATACTGTGGTATGTGATTTTCGGACATGTGTGTGTCAAACTTCTACCATTGTCACCAAACGCCGCACGTTCCTCTTGTTGCCATATATTTGCTACTCTTTGATTAGATTCTCCTGTGCCATGCTGTGCACTTCACCTATCCGGGGCTTCAAGCTTCGGATGTTTTTACGTTTACGTTTTCGCAGCTGCTTACTTTTCCAACGAACTTTATAGATAAGATCGTACTGTTCGTCCATCATTCATCCGTGCATTATTGAATCCTACGCACATAAGTGTCTTCGGCGTCTATCGTTTTATAACACTTAGTTACTCTCATGAGTCCACAGCCTACTGATTGTGTGAGCTTAAAACGAAAGTATCTAATTCCACCGGTTAATGGTGATCGTTAGTAAGACTAAGGGGGTATGAAACCACTTGAACTGTTCAGGGACGTAGACTCATCAGTGTAATGCCATCGTCCACAATGTGTACCATGCCGCGGCTTTGTACTACCGCGATGTGGAGGTGTGCTAATTTCTTGACTTATGAGATTGTAAAGTCTCACCGTGATCTCAGTAATGCCCGCATGATCCAAACCTGAATGAACATGTTTGCGGGTGATTGGAAAGCAAAATGTATTATAATTCTGATGTCAGCAAATAAGGGAGCAGGTTAACTCAAACTTGCTATAACAGTTTAATATTCAGAACAGAACAGAAGTAGCCCTGACCACCAATGTAGTACAACTCTTCAGTAACGAAGCCGCTGGTTAATTCACAAATTTCGTAACAGCGTTGTTGTGAACCCCAGAAAAGACATGTTGGGTCGTTCATGGAATAGTAGTGTGTTTGGCAATAATCGGATTTTTCTTCTTATAATAACGAAAATGGAAAATCTTGGTCCCGAGGTTGACGCAATTGTGCCCGAGAACTGCTTCTAAGTCAAGTCAAAAGAGAGGTTTAAACATCCTCTTTGTTCTATTGGACAAAATGTGAAATATGGAGAAAAATACGCTTTTTTGATGCATTCTCGAATCAGTAGCTCGGAAGACAGTTACTAAGAGTAATAGATATGCCCATCAAGCCACCAATGAGTATAGTGGAATAAAGGTCCAAGAGGTAAAAAATACCAAAGGTAACCTCTGGAATGTTTCCGGAAATTGTTCTCCATTAGGTTAAGGCAAAATTGTTTTCTCGTGGAGGGAGGAAGTTTGTGGGGAGAAAAATGATGTTCCTTAGCGCATTTCGTAGTAAAACAACAAGTACGACCGAAGCCAGCAGTGAAGTAACTAATTTTCGCCTAAAAGAACTTGTTCGTTGTTGCTGCTTAAATTTTCCTCGAAACAAGTGGACGTTAGAAAAACCGTTTGCCACTGACTTTGTCGAACATACTTCTGCGTTCATCTTCATATGCCAATGTCACGCTAAAATTAATGGCTTGGAAATAGGTACGACCCCAACCTCTCTACTCTCAACAAATAAGTTGGTATTATAATGGAACTAACACATTATTTCATGTCTTGCTTATATTAACTATACGCCCCAAACTGTAACTGCTCAATTTGAGTTGGAAACAATTCAGGCTTATAGGTGAAACAACACAGCGCAACGTGTTCTCATTTTAAGCCCTCTCATTCGGTTTCAAACAATTCGCAGAGCTTATGTTTGAGTTCTACCGTAAGAGATGACAAGATGTGAAACACAGTTCGCAAATTATTTGAACCAGTTCTATGAAAACCCAGCAAACTTGTTACGTACGATTTTGCGTTTCTGTGAAATACTTGTTTACTTCCTACGATTTATAGGCAAGAGGACGGAAGTTTGTTATACCCTAATGTAAGCAACGCATATGAAACTCATCGAGTTACATCTGGCGCATTGGTCATCATTTTGGTTTTATTTATGTTTCATAACATTGCGG
The DNA here is from genome assembly GCA_013368495.1 of Paragonimus heterotremus. NCBI lineage: Eukaryota > Metazoa > Platyhelminthes > Trematoda > Plagiorchiida > Troglotrematidae > Paragonimus > Paragonimus heterotremus. The sequence goes on along the minus strand of LUCH01000075.1, from coordinate 166,106 downwards.
GACCCCACTCTGTTCGCATAGTTGTATTACGAGGGGAAGTACATACGATCAGAGTCCACGTTCACCTAACATCCATGACGTTCAGTCAGTCTCCGAAAGGCTGGTAAGTTTCTTATGCTATTAAAAATCGGTCGATTCAGAAGCTATTAGCACTAACTATTATGTGGACCTTCCAAAAGTTCTGGGTATTCATGTATTGTCTTGTTGTTAACATTATAGGAAAAATGATAGGATAAGTTACATAGGGTCTAGTTCGCAATCTGCAGATCGCGCAGGTTTCTTTTCGCTGTGCACAAATTTATCTACTGTATAACTGTTATGCGCTGTTCAGTTGTTAATGGGATCATTGGTGCATACTTTCAAATTTGTATTCTATATAACTACTTTTTCGACCAGATTTCTGCTTACTTGCTCATTTGCTTACCCGTTAGGTAGTCAGTTATCCAAGACTTAAATATCAACCTGTCCGCTCATAATGATGCAGGTTTGTGAGTTAAGAGCAAATTAGCTACTGATGGGCAAAGAACCAATGAGTTTTAAAAGTTGAGTAGAATTATAATCGTTTACCACCCGCTTTTGGGCACCATTCAGTTAATTGTCCACAGCTACAAGAGCCACCTCACAAATTATGGCAAAATCTAACAAAGGCAAACAAAGGATTTTAAGGTCTGATTGTTTTCACGTTACAATGAAGTTTTAAAGAATTTAACATAAAGATGACTGAAATCCACCGCCCATTTCCATTTATGGCTTTCTTTTTCTGCCATTAGTACATTTTCGTGATTTTTGATTAACAAAATGGTCTTCAATCGCTCAGTATTTATGTTTTGTGACAATTTTCCAATTGGTCTTTGTTAAGCGCTCACTGATTGCTTCCTCCTCAGCTATTCAATAGTTTGAACGCACGTGTCCAATCCGACAGACTTTGGTTTGCTAATTTTCATATGTAATTTTACTTATTACGTGTGCATGAAAAAGCAGGTTACATTGCGCATATTAAATAAATTTGTCAAACCCGCTACCTAAATCAAACTTTATCTCAGAAACATTCTCCCGTAATATCAGGCCACGTAGTCAATATTATATATAAACTCTTTCTATTTTGAAAAAATTGTCACGCCGGTTGCAAACGCCAGCTTGATTTGTGCTACTGCTTTTTGTAAAAATCCCTATTTTATACTCATTCATTCTTCGTCAAGTTAACAACTGCAAGCTGTCGGTTATGCTGGTCAGATTCAAGCTAGTGTATCCACGTTGAGCACCACATACTTAGTTCAGTAACGCATCTGATGAGGATGAAGGCACAATTGTACGGCACGTATTAACATGTTCAGTGCTTACCAGGGTTGATTACGCGTAGGTAAATACAGCTGGTTATGGTGTGTTCTTCAAGTATTGCATCCTAGCCATGCAAGAAAAAAACCATGGCAAAAGAGCTTCGCTGTTCTCTTTCCCGACCGTTAGTCTGTCATCTATGCCCGGACAGATGGGAATAACTGTGATCGGTTATGCAAAAACAATAATAACCAGTAATAGCTGAAAAACGTTTTGTTTATAGAACGTGTTTTCAACAAGCTTACCCAATTCTAAATGCCCCAGTAAACAGACCTTTCCACATTAAACTTGCGAACCTGTATGAAGAGTACGTTTTCAAAAATGGAGAGAATGAGATTGATTAGAGGTTAAATTAAATGAATCGAACTGCTCTTTATAGAATGCTGGTTCTGCGATACGTTTAAAAGTGTTCACAAGCAGTCGGTAATCCGCAGCGGATCGCCTACTGCCAACACATTGAGCAATTCGAAATTTTGATAGCTGTACAATCCATGCAGGCGGAATAGGGATGAAACGGTTGTTATTCATAAGAATGAAGGGGCAGCCCTAACTGATCCTGAGAAATGACAGAAATTACATCCACTGTTTCGCAAGACTAAAGTTTCCCTGATGGTTCCTAATATTCAGCCATATTTGGACTCTCCTCGATGAGTCCTCAATTGTTTGGAACGGTTAGAACCGTCAACAATTTTTTCGTCCATACTTTGTGGCCATTAACTCCAGACTAACGGTGCTGTGAGTTTGGTGTGTAACAAATCCATATTCGCACCTCTAAATCACCTTAATTTGATTTCGGCAGCAACAGAAAAAACCGAAATGACGTCTTTTCAAGTTGGGTAGCAAACGTTCTACTTCACGAACGGTTATGATTTAGACAAACGTACCGGAATCTGATAATAACACCGTAAATCACCGCTGATTAACAGGTCAACACTTGTTCTCTAGGCAATCGGTCGCATGGAAATCGATTGAAGTCTAGAAATAAGGACGTTATATTCTGGCAGGACTCACCGAAGTGAATGAATGGACTAAGTTACTCAAGGTATGGAGCAATGTTTCAAGCTGTGTTCGAACCAGCTGGTCGTGAGCCAACTGTGCGTATATGCAGTCGGGTTTACGGCCAGCTCTAACCTGAACGACTTACCTGGACGTGATTTGTAACTCCCCTCTTCTTTACTCAGTTATGTATTAATTTGAATGGTTACACAACTGTACATTCATGAACTACTTAGAGCACACAGGCGAATATCATCAAACTAGTGTCTGAATTTTCGTGTGACCTGCAGTTTCCTACCTTTATTTACTAGCATTTTGTCAACACACTTTTCATCCTTGACCCAGCATCGTTAAATACGCCCAAAATGTTAGAGATTACCAGTTGGATTTTTCACATAACCTGAGGTTTTGAATAAGTCAAGGTCTATGGCATAATAGAACATAGGTTCCAGAATCAGTTTGTTGAAATATTATACAATACCCTTATATGTTCGTTCAAAGAATGTTAGCAGGAAATTCTACACATTCTGGAAACAGTAAAACAAACACCTCAAAACAGAAAATTTACCTGAAAAGTAACTGTTTTGTTTATTCTATCCAAACAACTAGCTAAGTGCTGAGTGTATGCGGCACAAACTTGAAAAAAATAAGGTCCGGATTGGTCAGAAACGAGGTTTGGTCAAACATAATAGCATTTCTGATGTGCTACGTATTGTCACGGTGTGTTGAACTTCCAAAACACCGATTAGAAGCGATTACCCTGGCGAGTTGGTTGGAAACCCACACAACATACTGTCCTGTTTGAGGTACCCAGACCAAATAATAAGTGATAGTACACTCAGCCAACGGCTATCGATTGGCAAGAAGTTAGTTGTAGCCAGTGCAAGGAAGCTTTGGTGGCATTCTAGCCGCTGGTATTTAACCGCGTTGGGTAGATTAAAGATGGTTCTAAGCTGAGGTTAGTGTAACCATTTTATCGGAGCAACAAGAACAAATATGCTCCGATTTTATCATTTGGTTTACTCCTCTCTGTCTTGGAAGTGAAACGTGTACGTTATGTGCGTCAAACAGTGAATGGACACATACAACTAAACCCGGTATTATGATAGCAGAACCAAAGGAAACCACTTTCTTGCACTCAGGACATCTAATGATAAGCTTGGATAAACAGTGCTTTGGTAAAAGCCAGTAACTCCGATTACCGATTGAGCTAACTGAGTCAGCTTAGTTACCCTCTGTCATGACGCAGTAAGCAATCGCTGGAGCAGTTTTGCTCGGAAGTGGCTTTTCAAACTGAATTTGAACGTTTTGACTGCTTCCACTACTTCGGGACAAATACGATTACTCTTTGTGATAGTTGCTCATCTCTTCTGCCTGTATAATCGTCACTGTCACTGCAACTGCACTGATGCACATCTTGGGACCCTGAACAGCTAAGCGGACTGTGTTCAGAATTATGGAGAACTAATCTTCTGGTAGTCTGAACTGTAGTGAATGCTTGGCCGCATACGTTCAAGCTACGCTGTTCCCAGGATGGGATGTATCGATGCTAATACGCTGTGTCCCGATATCGAGTTTAGATGTCACAAATAGGTTTGATGGGTTCCAACGATGAACAAGAACTCGCAACTAATGTACGCACAAAGATCGTTTGTTTCGTACACACTGACAGGACAGATTAGCCGGATGCAGGGAGCGAACAAGGCTAGCGTACCTGTACCGTGTTGCTGGGCTGATGAGGGCGCAGGCTAGCATGTACGCTTTGAGCAATGAACGAGTGTATGTGTCTGCATGACATAGAACTGGTAAACCTGTAGTCTGTACGTGGGTACATAAACAATCTAGTAAAAACAGCGAAGGCTTTTGACGTAGTCGTCAGAATGATTCGGACAATGGTCGATGAAGACCACCATACCTGCTAACACGGATGAAATGCTTAGAGTATTCAGTCGATCATGGTCTCCAGACCCACACAAATAGTATCCAAGGCAAGCTCTAAAAGACCGCAATTCCATTCTAGCTCTAGGTGACATGGATGTGAATCAGGCGAGAAAAACAGCTTCCTGTGAACGGTTCATGAGCTTGCTAAGAGCAGAATATAGTTAGGGACGGACCAGCTGTAATCAACCTTTCTCCATTACTATGGTTAATCGAGACAGTGGTGGACAGTGAAAATGGTTATATGGACGCGTACCCACCGCTAGCTCATAACGTACCAGTCAACCAAAATACGATAAAAACCAACTTCTTCATGCACACCGTTCATCCACTTCTGTTCAAAAAATTCCCTGAGGTACCCATTGAAAATCGAACCATTCGCCGGTTGCAGTGAATTTAAGCCTTTTCCGCATTATCTCATCTATTGCTGCTGCTAGAAGTTCACGAACCATACCACATGCATAATCCACACAAGGAGATGTGCTATCCTAAATGATATAGCATTTTGTCGCTTTACTTGGTACACTGATGGTGTCGCAATCATTAGATAAACAATGCCCATATGCAAACATCGTACACTGTTGAAAAGGCTTTCAAATTCCTGCAGATTTATCAGTCAATCCTTTTCAAAAAGAAGCACCATACCCGAGTTTTGTCTTGTTACAACCCGTCTATGAGATATATCGAAAAGTGTGTGTATTACTTATGGGCGACTGTGGCCAAACGTTTGCACACGACACACCAGCCGCGGCTAATGTTAGATTACTGACGCAGTTTTCAACAGTTTTCTCATACCGGCAGGACAGGCTGTGGCAAGTAAGTCTGCGACTGAAGTGATGTTACAAGAACAAGATTCGATTATAGTGATACGCTTTCAGCAGCTTGACAGTAAGTTACAGGCGAGTTAACTTTATTAACTCCCCATAACCGACAGATTTATGTTCTCTCATTATGCGAGAGACAACCTATCTCTGTGTACTATAGTCGTGCGACCCCGTTGCCGCTGATGCCCGTAAACCCCATTGGGATATCTGACAGTGATATCGAGACAGGCGGAAATGATATCGATATATCTAGATTTGAATAAGACAGTTATCAATTTGTGCGTACTACTGTTTGTTTGAATTGTAAAGCTGGAAATAGTGATGTAGCATTTTGACTGACTTGCCAGGACGCGTGCAACTCTCCTATTATTCCCTATATTGTACACTTCATCAGTGACAAATGCGATATCGTGAGATTCGGAAGCATGGATACGGATTGCAGATGCTCCGCTTCATTTATGCTAGACTGATCGATTAACTGGATTAATGCAAGATGTAAATAACTCTGGTGAGCAAAAATCAGTCAGTTAGTTTCAGTTCAAGCGATGAGGACAGATGCTGCTGCCTTTTATTTGTTTGTTGGAGGCAGACAGCTAATTTTAAGTGTTTAGATCTCCCAAACATTGAGTCTGCGTTCCATTCTACCTCTGGGTTCATACAGGTGGCTTAAAGTTTCTGTAAAAATATACGAAAATAGGACCGCTTACTGCTCTTGACAAGACCTGTCATGCTTTCGTTATCACCGTCAATATTTTTCGCCGGTCAGAACGATACGAAAGGGTGTATGGCGTGCTAAACTGTGCCCAGCAGCGCAGGTTGAGACCTTTTGACGACCTTTCATCACTTTTGTATGAAGGCCAGTTAAAACTTGCAACATGTCAGCTTAATTACAGATATTTATGTATCTATGACAAGGGCAACTACCTAAATTATATTAGGGATGAATATGGGTCCGTTGGATGATAAGATAGGTGAAGTAGTATGAGGTAACCCTAACAAATTTATATTGGAATAAGTACTAGTTACATTATTACTATTATTGTGTTACACATTGTTACATATGTGTAGTACTAAGTTGATTATTTTGACAATGCAATGAAAATAAAGTTTGTCTGTCATTGACCGTTAAATGTGCAGCCAACTGTAGCATTTCCGAAGTGAACATGAATAAAGCTTTACACGCAAGCCAACCTTATCTTCATCCAGAAGATAACTGCTGAAATAACTAAAAACGACGAATTATGAAGGCATACACAACGAGCAATATCAAACGGAATGTTAACCTCAAGACCAATGTAAAATCCACAACAATCAAACTACTGTTTATATACAAGTTGTTTTGTCAGCAATCTTGTTGCTATAGAGAGCATTGCGAGTGTTGTTCAGAAGCGCACAATTTATTCGCCATATGCTTCCGATTGCATCAGCTGATATCGTTTATATCTTCCTGTATTTGGTTGTTTACAATTGCTGGGAACGAACTAGGTTTTGTTTAATTTTTGTCCACCCACTGTTCACCACAAGTTAGTATTGGCTGTCATATGGATTGAAGATTAGCCACAATTGATCGCAGCTGTTGCATTCCCATAGACTTTCCAGTAAGCCCCTTTCGAACAGAAGCACTAGACTCGAGTTCCGTTTTCTTGAGAGCTCGTCAGTAGTGCATATCATAGCCACGGCCGGGATCAGAATTCCAGCCACGCTTTCATCAAGCAACCGTGTTTACCACTGCGTCACTGACATCACATTAGGCACGACTGATATATCGTATCTGAACAATCGACCATTTTCGCTTGTGAGTAGTGATCAGGTTGCCCAATGGCCTGGAGAGAAGATACAGTTATTGTCTGTTAACTTCAGTCGACTGCTGACAGAACTTTTCATATTTGACAATACCTGTTGAAAAACGCATTTTTGTTTTGTTCAAGTGGATTGTAAACGTCTCAAATCCGCCATCGAACTCTTGGCTTACTGCGCTTTTTGACGTTTATGTAATCTATATAAACCTTTTGAGCACACTTCATGCTTCATCCTTATGATCCTTGTAATATCCCCCGTAAGTAGCACATATTTTACCACTACGATTATCTCAAACCTCGGAGGACTTTGTTTTCTGCTCATAAAATCTCTACCGTTCCAGGTTTTATTACATAAGCGAACATTTAAACTGTTTGAGCGTGACCGAGTTTATTAAATATTTATTTCACAAGTACGTGATTTGTCTAACACTTCTTATTTAGCACAACAAATTAAGTTATACCGAAATTAAGCATGGAAATTCGACATAATTCATGAAAATACGCTGGTGTTCTGTAGAGATCACATCACAACAATTGCCTTTGGAATGAAGTCCTGAATCCACATTGACCAATCAGCGTTAGCTATTACGTATTTGGTGAATATCCAATAAATATTTTGACTAGTGAACGACAAGCAAGTAGATGTGCACACTCTCGCCACTTATTTAAATTTTAAGGCTCACACTGACCAATCATCTTTTGCCAAATGCCTCCTTATTTGCTTGTGATATGATGAATGACAGAAGTTGACGGTTAAACAGTCAACGTCGAGTTGCATTGTAAAATACCTTGCTATTATTTTCCAACTGACCTCACAGATAAGATTCACAGAATTGCTTTTTCATTCCATGTTTTCCAACATTTCGACAGAGGAATATTGGACTGAGGATGCTAAAAGCCTGTAAGTGTCCATACTATCTTTGAATTCGTTCGTGAACTTTTATTAACGATGGTACCAAACGTGAAATACAAACTGAATCTTATTGTTTGAAAATTATCGATATCCAGATCGCTGCACAGTATATGAAATTACATAGCGTGCTCGTCTGTCACGGCTAAGAAGGTTTGCTGAATTGTTGAGCATCAGGCTTTACCAAGAAACGTCAGTATTCATCCCTCTTCTTTAACTTTATTTGGATGCAACCTGCCTACAATAACTACCTAGGTAATGACTGCAATTATGTTCGTGTGATGACGTAATGTGCCTTCTGCGTGAACGTTTCGACCAGCCAAATAGGTGACAATCAGTGGATTGTGGTATACTGGCATAAGCGAGCCTAAAACAGAAATAATTTGTTGAATATCCTTACGAGTAACTGGAAAACAACACGCTCCAGTTGATTTTAAATTGAACATCACCCACAACTGATCGCAGCTGTCGCATTCCCGTAGAGTTCCCAGTTGACCCTTTTCGAAAAGAAGCACTAGGCTCAAGTTTCGCTCTCATTAGAACTCGTCAGTAGTGTATATCTTTGCCACTGTCTGGACTAGAACTACTGCTAGGCTTTAACGAGGTAAAGAGGTTGACCACTGCGCCGCTGGCCTCGCACTGGGCAAGATGGGGTTACTGATTGGAGTTAACAGGACAGTTACTGTGTCTCCTATCAAGATGATCGGGCAACCTGACTATCATTCACAAGGCAAATTAGTCAAGCGTTCAGATTTAATATTTCTTTCATGTTAATGTGAGGTCATTAGCGAATTGGTCAACACGATTACCTCGCTAGAGCGTGGCCGCAGTTCTAATCCCGGAGGTGCAAATATATACACCACTGATGAGCTCTAAGTAAAGCGGAACTCGACTCTAGCGCTCTTTTTCGAAAGAGGCCGGCTGGAAATTTTATGTCAGTGCGAAGGCTGCAATCAGTTTCAGGTGATTTTTTACTTGAAATTAACCAAATCCTCGACTGCTCATCAGTACCAGCACAATCAGTTAATTTATGTTTCACATCGTGCCGTGAGAAAGTAGTGTCTTGGAGGGGTATCTTAACTTGTCCATACACCATGGCAAAATTTGTTTTCTTCCAAACCTTGAGATGGATACTGCTTACTGGCGAACATGCTTACTGTGCAGATTGGCCTTATATTCAAAGTCAACGTCTATCTGTAAACAGATGGTGTGACCATGGAAAGTTCAGTCAGTAGGGTATTTGCGGGAAATTTTATATGCCTAAAAGAAGGAAGCCGGACCATTTGTGCACCCCACAACATGGTGTACACTTGGTTTTTCATCATCGGACAGTTGACGGGGGTCCGCACAGCGAATATTCTGTGGTGTCCCTGCGAAAGCATTTCTGTGTCAGGCAAATGATCTGAATATTTTCTAAAGCTGGCCGTAAAGGACTTTCTGACCAAACACTGATGCTTTCTGGACGGCGGTCATGTTTTGCCCGTCATCAATAGCGTTAAAGCGTTTCACAAGAAAGATGTGCGCAGTTTCCCTACTTTTGACTACAATTTTTAAAAACAACACGAATCGTTATCTCCTATCTTTAACATGATCGTCAGTGGATTTTCTAACCTGTTCTGTTGTTATAGCGCAATCCAGGCTAAACCACATTAATTCCGAAAATTCGCAAGCCGAATGCTAGTCAAACAGTCGAGATGTTTGATATTTTTCCTGTCTCCTTCTGTATAAAAAGAAAAGATCCTATCTTAAAAACCACTGGAAAATATGGATACGGAGCATACAAGTAGATTTTATATACCAAACTAAGATAAGTTGCGCAATCCTCCTATCCTCTATTTTGATCAGTTCAACAAAATGACTAATTTCAGGCATTTTTAATTATCTCCAGCATAATAAATCCTTTGCTAAAAAGCTAATAAAAATATTATGCATCCCTACGGAGATCTGGAAACTGATGTTCATGAAAACAGATGTTCTCCAATGAAAGCGTTCAGAGCGTCCATTTGCACGCAGCAATGTAGTAATTTTGAGATTTTCGCACAATAAAATGCGGTCTCAGGCAAACCATTGTAAATAAGATGGGTAAATGTTTCATACCGGAAGTAATCAAAAATGATGCCTCTATTATGTCAACACATCCGCACAGCGGGTACGTAGCCAACGTAATTCCGAAATACGTTGCAGTATTGTTAGTGGCGACTCATAAACCTGCATAGTTATAACTTTTAGCCGTGCGGATTTCACCACACTATGTAGGCGTTAGTTTGAGTGCGCTACAAAAAGCCCATGAACCACTTAAATGGGGGTTAGCTGGATAATGTAAATTGGGAGCAAACAGAGAAGGGTTTTGAACTATTCATCTATCGTGTTGGCTTTCATGTCGAATTCGTCTGTGATTTCGAACCTAGGAACACCAACTGAACAGTGAACACGATTGAGACACATAACTCACTAAAACGTTAATGATGTTTGAACGAAAGTAGATGTGTGGCAGTTGAAATTACTGTTCACATGCTATGTCATTCAATGTTAGTCGTTAAAATTATCCCTCGGTTTGCTGACAGTTACGGTAGACCAACACAAACCAGCTCTTAACGCCAAGTAGTGCATTATCACTTACTTATTACTACCATGGCATAAGCTACGGACTTTATAACTGGTATAATATTTTACATTTAAGATTTCGTTCATTGGTTTTTCTTTTCTGATGTTTAGCATGGTTCAATGACTGTACTTAGAATTCCTGTTAACAGTTTATGCGCAACAGCTTTCGTCTCTGCAAAATCAGTTCCATTTTTGTTGTGTGTTATAACTGGATTCCTTTGAACACCAGTTTTCCAACCTCTTAACTAATTAGCAAGATAATGACTTGTTCAGCTTCTTACCCTGGGCGTGTTCCAGTGACTCGTTTTTAGTTTGCGTCCATGTGTAAACATAGTTGTTCACCCCTATCCCGTGGCAGCTCGTGTCACGCATTCAACGAATGCTGACAAGTCGCTTCCATAAGACTCATCTTAATTAGCACTATTAACTGGATTATATTCAACAGATGTCAACTTCAATTCGCCTGAGTCTATCGTAAAGTGAATATCAGCCCTAGCAAATAGATACGGCCGCTTTATTGCCTAATGTTCGTGGAGAGTGCAGCAAGCGCAGGTAAGATTACAAATAAAACAGTTATTTGATATCAGCATGAAACCAGTTTATTAGAGTAACTTAAGACTATTTAGGCAGAAAGGTCCAAAAAATAAATGACCGTATGTGCGTGCTACGGGTCAATTATGAAAGGACAGGCTTCCAAACTTTGCGTAACCACATAGTAGAATGAATTACAAAGACAAACACAATCGAAAGCAAATATAAATTCATGTTGTTGTTGAACCAAACTGTTAGTTAAAGACGATAAGTATAATATTTGTCCCCTCAAATATTTTGTATCCATTTGAATAATAACTGAAGATATAAGCGAGTTAATGCGAAGATGAAATTAACCACATGTAAACTTTAACCCGTTGCACAGTTGTGCCCAGTGCTGAAATGAATTTGGGTTTGGGCCCTAATGACAATAGTTAAGGACAAAAGACTATTGTTGGACTTGCCTAACTGATTTGGTAATCAAAACTTTCCGAAACGCCGTAAAGATGCAACAGTACACAATAGATCATCAATCAAATTTCTGAAATAGCTGACGTCCACGGAAATAAATAGACGACTTGCAGCCGGTGATAAATTACTGCGATGTAGTCAATCTGTACCATTAAGGGACCTGTCAGTTTACCAAAAACTAGGTGTCACAGGAGTCAATGATTAACACCTTCCTCGTGTTTACCTGTTTTATATATTTTTGCGCTGAACCGCTCTTCTGAGCATAGGACTAAATGCCAGGTCAGCAAATGTACGGCTAGCCACATTCATCTACAGCTACTGAACTAAGCTAGCGAAATCATTCATAGAAGAAGAATCAAAACGTGCACTCCATCAAAAATAGTATCAATCTCATGAGTTCATTCGTCAATATCTTAGTGTGATGATTTATTATGCATGTCACAGGAAATTTTCTCAAAACTGGACGACGATTGGAATTAGACCAGTTAGTGATTCTCTACTAAATGGCCGACGGTTTGCTGGGTTCGAAAGTTACTGCTTGTGTCAGAAAGAATTCGTTGTATAAATGAACACAGTCAAAAATTGACGCTATCATTTTTTGCGTGAACTGTCACGCTTGTAGAAATTGCAAATCAGAGTGTATATTTGTTCTAAGTCTCTAATAATGTCAAGCCATTTGTACAAGAATTTAAAGACCGTCCGAAAATTACTAGAAAAAAAGATGTACGCCACGAGTGTCCCTTAGTTAGAGAAACAGCTAACTATGACGCAAGTTTTAAGCTGGCAGAATTGAACGTAGCCTGACCAGCAGGATTTAGTTCGCGTTTGGTCTCCTTTTTTAGGCTTGTCCCAGAGACAACCACTGTGAACAGGTGTGTTCGGTCCTTCTGGGTGGTATCAACACCATGCACGATGAATGGTGCTGAGATATGACGAGATCTAAGTACTAATTAGCCAAATGCTTGTAAAAACACCGGCAACCCCCCTTGTGGCTGTGGTGACTGCCTACTAATTTGTAGGGCAAACATTAGTGACTTTCCGATTTTAGTCTATAAAAAGGAAGTACAACAGCAAAGATAAATACAAGTGATCTATCACTAACTAATTCAAGTGTGTTGTACCTGTTCCATTTTCCTCTCATCCAGCTAGTGTTTGTGAGCATGACTGCGCTTTATAGTGAGTTTCCCATCAGATAACGAGAGTATGTGTAAGAGAAAGGTGAAAAGTCACTTTGCACTGTTTCTGTATGTGTGAACATGGGTATTCTATGAAGAAAACGGTTATTCCGTGGCTTGTTGAGAAATTCACCTCAAAACATTCTGTAGCATTAGCAACAAATAAAGTAGTGGTTAGAAGCACGATTGAGACCAAATTTGTCATTGAACTTAGTTGATCTGTAACGATCGCAGGTGGTTGGACATAGAATTTTTTGTCACAACAATGGGCTGGATAATTTCGGTTAGAGAACCTTTGTGTCCGCACACTCACCGTTTCAGTGTGTCTCCATTATCGGCACTTCAGAAGCACCAGATAAGTGTACTGTATTTGAAAGAACTATTGGTCCACAGAGCAGAAGCCCCGACCCATACCTTTTCAATCGTTTACTTGCAACATAGCCCCACCTACTGAGTTCAAAAATGAATGAGCCTAGCTGCGAAAGTTATCCTTAAGTGGTTAATCATTCGGCAAAAGCATTGGTCCTTATTAGCTTACCAAAAGTATGCGGCAGTAAAAAACCAGTTGGAATACCACTATATTATGATTAAAAACAGAAACAGAAAAAAAAAGTGAAGATATTCCACCGATGTTTCAGTTAGCATACAGTTTGCTCATGTTTAATTGGCTCATTTACAGTTTCTCAGCATGTATTAGTACTGAAACCGCCTATCATACTTCGCGTCCGTCAGTTAACTAACAACCACGGTGACATTTTTATCGACGAAACTAATCAGTACCTGCAATTGGTCTTTAATCATATTAGGTAGTGTGCACATAGCGCAAGTCTACATTAACCCGTATGTCAGAGCAAGTCGGCCTCCTAGGCCTATAGTCCTTTCACGGAGATCCACCACAAAAGTCAGCAAAGGGACGTTTACCGAAGAACGGTGCAACCATAATCCAAGCCTCTTAATGTCATGTAAGGTATTACATATTACCAACCATTTCTACTAGTGCACTGTCTGCTGGTCTCAACTTTCCAGTAGCCAAGATATCGACGATTCGAAATCAGTGCTGAATTATTTTCACATGTTCAGTCACTTTTTGCTCAGCTATTTTTGAATATAGCATGAGGACCAGTCATCAGGCTGAAATATTTCCACAATTATTCTGAAAGTGTTGAGAGGGCACGTCTGCCTGAGTCCAAAAGTCGACATTGTTTTCGTAAATTTGACCAAGACATCTGACCGGACCTGTGAGTTTATGCGTTATCACTTAGTTTGTCGGAAGCGCAGAATTTACACCGTTCGCGCTGGTGACTGAGGAGAACAATAGAAATATCAGTGTATATTTGTTGTTTAGCTACCAAGGTACTTACTGCGTAAAATTGTGCTGTATTTGCCGATGACCGGAACCCAGCCAAGACTTAGAATGGTTGAAACTGTGTATCTTTTAAATGCCACAAAACATCTATATCTTGTTCAGAACAAAAGACCATCTTCAGTCAAACTGTCTAGCTTGTCAACCTTACAAAATATAAGTATCTGGCGGCTTTGCCTGATTGTCTGTTCATTTATTTAGAAAGACTGCTTAATCTGCGCCGATGCACCTTCGTTTGTTTCATGTTCGCTTGCATTCCTGTGAAATATTTTAAGCTCATAAGTTGTTTTACTGTACTTCTATCTAAAGTAAATGCAATCTTCTTATACAACCTAATTTACTTGCTTTCTGTGATGGCTTTGCACACAAAAATGTTTCATGACTGTTGTAATAGTGTACACTTTTCACTTTCTGGCTTAAGACCCGTTAGATGTGTAAACTACCATAGTGCATTACTTCTAAACGAGGGATGTCATACTTGCTTTATTAGCGTCGTAACCTAGCAAATAACGGACAGTTATTACGAAATCTGAAGACAGTTCGTTACGTGATATTTATCGATTTGTACGTGCTATATTTTATGCTATATGATTAGTTACCGCTCACTAGATGAGTACATATAAAGGTGAACCTCACATACTAGACACATTAGTCAGTCGGTTTGACCTGAACTAGCGACTGCAAACAAAATGTCACAACATTCTAGCAACATAAATCCGTCGAGTTATTTTACTAAAACCATTAACCACTAAGTTTATGAACTAATTGCATTTCCAGTCTATAGCAACAATCTAGTGTATACTGTTACAGAGACACCTTGTGATATAAAAATAAACACTGCTTCCAGTCATTAAAGAGAAAAGTGACAAAAATTTATCAACTTTTTAGGTGATGTGTCTATTTTTCAGTTCACCATTGATAGGCTCAAAACAGTTCACAGATGTCACAGAAGCAGCACATACGTTGGCTGCCATCTGAACGGTTCGTTGGACGTTTCGAAAACACAATAACTTGAAGCCGGGTAATATCAAAAACTAAGTGATGCTAGCAAAACTGTTGGTGTAATGCGTAGAAAAGTTGTATACCAAAAGCGCAGTCTTTTGAATCATAAAAAGGTTATAGATTTGAGGAAGCTAAAGATGCACGTGTACATTTCATTCTCAGTAAAATGATTCTGAAGGAATACCGGACGGAGTTTCCAGCAGTTTCAGGTTCAACTACCATTTATCAGATGTGAGTTCAGTGCACGTCAACAAACAAATGGATGAAAAGTCAACTGGGGGCTGATATAGAAGACTGAGCTTAGCTTCACTTTATATAAACTAACTACAGTGGAAAGCTCATCTGAGGCCGAACTTAGGTTTTTATTGTTCTTGTCGAACCTGAAACTTGAACATCAAACGAAAACGTTGTCACGTCGGGTAACTGTGAAGTTCCCCAAGCTGAACATCCTCGGAAGCCGATTGGTTTCTTACTTCGTACCAAGCGACTCACCTAATTTTGAAGCCATGTGAAATTTCTCTGGGATAAAGACTTGGGCTACATAGAGAATAATACTGGTTTGGTTAATTCCGTATGTTTGAGGTGAGTCACTCCGGACATACTTGCCTTAGTAAAGTAAACAGAAACAATGGGAGTCACGCGATGTATACATGTTTTCAAGATATCGTACACCGTAAACTCACAGAACAATTTCACCATCATCATTTATACTTGATATTTAATGGATTCCTCGGCGTGTCAGTGAGCAGTTATCAGTTGGTTTACTTATATAGTTGCACAATCTACTGGTTCTCATGTATAATTCCACTCATGTTTGTAAATCTATCAACGGGAGCTCGAACTCACAGTACCAATCAAAGTAGACAATGTTCAACGAGATACTGACCGTGAAAACTAACGCGTGTCAAGAAATGCTACGCAGTGATGCATCTGTTATTTTATGCGATTGGTCTCGTATTAATTCTTATTAAATACCATTCGAGAAAACAGATATATCAAAAGAAACTAATGAAAATTCAGGTAATGAACACCATCAATGACACTTCCGCAGTGAACATAATTTAAAGTTGTCCTAAATATAAACGAGGTTTCTTTTCTCATTGTTTTCTGTCCAAGATTAAGATCAGTTTGAACCAAATATTTTTTCTACAACCTCTAACATCGCTTTAAATGTACGCAAGTGCAACTACTTTATTGCTGTTTTGATTCGGCTGGTATATTTTGACAGATGAGAGGCTGTGGCCTAACCGACACAACGTTGCTTGTTTACGCTTTGCAACATATGGCTACAAAGATGCTGTTGGTAAACTAGTAGATATTGTTAAAGCGCGGATACGGTTAGTTAGCTATCTACAAATTGACCACAATGGTTTCTTGTCTGACATATGGCAGTACCTCATACCACATCACAGCAGTCCTTATGGTGCTAGACAGCATGTACTGTGTTAGAAAGAATTAGGGAAACTGTAACAAAGAACGAATTAATTGAGGGAATGGACTTATTGTGTCCGTGCATGCTCCGTTACCAAGAGTTTCTCAGTAGAAACGTGCTAGTCCTTACATATTAATTCTTCTGTAACATTTTTGGCGTGGTTGTTTTCAAGCGATTGTAGTACAATGTCTATTGTAAGTATGGCTTAATCACTGCTTAAAATGATCTGATAACAGAAGGTGTTTCCTTCGGGGAAAAACTTGTCAACAATCTCTCAGGAAACTGAACAGGTATTCAATAGACAAATTCTGTCTAATATCAAAGTGAAACCTGTTAGGCACATAGGCAATCTTGCTATCAACTAACAGGGAACAGGTCACTGTGAAAAAAATAAAAATATCAATCCTCATGGGTTTTACAAGACTGAGTGCTTGTGATCGCATCCATTC
The DNA here is from genome assembly GCA_013368495.1 of Paragonimus heterotremus. Taxonomy (NCBI): domain Eukaryota; kingdom Metazoa; phylum Platyhelminthes; class Trematoda; order Plagiorchiida; family Troglotrematidae; genus Paragonimus; species Paragonimus heterotremus. The sequence continues at coordinate 149,277 of LUCH01000075.1, read as the reverse complement.
AAGAACCACATGAGAGTGTTGAATATCCGACAGTTAGTTACAATCGCAGCTATAAAGCGAGCATACACATGTTAGATTTTAAGCAAATAATATATCTACCGGATCTCCCTTTTAAAGTATATAGCACCCAACCGGCAGATGTGTAAAGAGGAATAACTGAACTTGTGTACGAGCAAAACCAACAGTTTTTGTTGTTTCAAGGCAGCAAATTAAGCCGCTAAGAAAAATGTGCATGAGACGAGGTCTTTATACGGAGTGTTTACCAGCAAGAAGTGCTTACATATGTGAATATTGGTAAGCGTGTTAGAGTTACTGACACTGAATTTAAAAACATGTTTGGGTGATCATACCAAGGATGACCTAATGTCCCCGAAGCGTACAAAGAAATTCCTCATGGTAAAGCGATAAATTTGGAGAAACTGGACACACGAAGGTGGGTGTATGTTTTTGATACTTTTTCTTAGGATGACACACCTATAAATACGGACGAAAGATTAAATCAAGATATTGACTGGATTTACACCAAAGAAAATCATTTGGAGATGTATTGACTGATCAGCTACTTCGCCTTGGTGCTCTGACTAAACCGCGCAGATTGGCCATTGCTCCACTCAACGTAAAGACAAGGTAGCCCAGCGTCTTTGTAATATCCTAAAGTTACATGATTGAGAATTCGCTTGGACCTGATGTGAGGTTGATGGTGCATTGGTTAACACTATTACACCATGAGAAGACCTATACAGTTAAATGGTAATCATGGAATGTACAGAACTGATGAGTCTAACACTATCGAAACTTTAGTTAAAAAAGATGTCCGCAAGTTTTGCGTTAATCTTTGTCAGTGGTTTATATAGGAGTACCAGCTGTCATCCACAATTATCTGCATTTTTATCTTTTCATTTCAGAATATCTGTTTTTTCTTTCCAGTCATAAGTTAACAATCTTTGCTGGTGTGTGAAATGTATTCGTATCGTAATTTGTGTCTTTTAGGTAGTCCGTTTGAATAACATGAGTTTGAATCAATCAGTGCACAGCAGTGAACGTGAACAGATTTATCTTTCTGGTAAAAGCGCTTAACACGTGTATTGTTACATAGTGAACGGCGTCACTGATGTGTACCGTGGCATGGTGTGGTTCAAAGATTCAAACTGGAACTTAACTGGTTCCGTTGCCAGTGTAACTGATCAAATATACAACGCCAAAGGGGAGGCTTTTTTAAAACGATGAGAAAGTCCTAAGTGATTCTCACATTTAGCCCGAATGTGACCATATTCCATGTGAACTGCCGATTCGTTTCTGTAGTTAACCCCACAAGATGCAACAGTTCTTTCTGAAGTACGTTTTAATAGGAATTCCGGGACAAATAAAACCAGACATTGACTTAAATGCGAATATCTAAATGATTTCAAACTGAACAACACCGACAGCTCATACCAACCATCTCACTTAGATAAATTACTCAGCTATTTCAATCGGGAAGAATACACTTGGTCCGAGCTCTACCCTTAGCAGAACTCATTTGAAAGGGGTTTACTTATCTGCACCGTGATCCACACTATGGCTGTAAGTTTCGTGGTACTTGCATGTTAACCACAACAACAGTAAACTCATGAAAGATATAACCGAACAAACACCAAGATCGAAGTGCAATTTCCGGTCTAGTTTAAGATATGCGCTATTGGTGATATCTAGTAAGAGTGAAAATCCAGTCAAGTGCTTCCATTCAAGGTGGGCTGCCCGAATGGCTACCCTGGAAGCGAGGGCTGAAATCAATTCTGAATGGTGCTCAAGATGGAAATTCGATTTACCAGAAGAAGATAACGCACGGGTTATATTGTCAATCGAGTCTTTTAACAGATATCAAAGTGACTCAGTATTAGGCGTTATGTTTAAATAAATACATTTCCACGATGAAACAATGTGTCACTTTTATTAATATCAGTAGCACAGAAAGAACACGAAAGTCGCGAGGAGAATTCAATCCGTGTAGTACTGAAAGGTTGAATAAACAATTAACTGGATACAAATAAATATTTACTCACGACATCCTAAAGCTACCTCTTCCGTACCTAGGAAAACCAGGACAAGTGTGATATAAATATTGTCATTTTGAACACGCAAATGAGGATTTTAGTGAGCAATTAACAAAGCCCCAGTAAACTTGAACGTTTTTGCCCGGTTGCACGCTGTGATCACACAGAAAGATGAAACTACATCGGGCACGTGTCCGGACTGAGATGAATACTTAGCGGTCGAGAAGGTCGAGCTTCGGCCGGTTGGTGCACGGTTACTGTCCAATCCACTCACTGATTGATGCAGCCACTTCGATGAACGTTAGAATCCAAACTCGCTAATTTGAGCAACGAACATTATGGTTCTCCCGTTCAGCAAAGATGTGCTCTTGCCATGCAAGTCCCAAGTGTTCCCAAGGGCTTAAAAAGCAATGAAAATATTATCTTAGTGTAACCTGACGAGGGAACTGGGACAATCGTTCTCAACAGATTTATCCACTTGGCTAAAACAAAAACGGTGCTTTCAGCCACTGCGGAATTCACAATCGAAGCCCAATCTGATAATGTTTTATTCGTCCAAAAGCCGATTGCAGGTGAGTTACAAACACTGCTGTTGCGCAATATTACTTCACCAACGCAATACCATGAGTTCAAACTAGCTGGCTCAAAGACCACGTAGATGTATGTTCTTTCAAAAACTCTTAAGCCTGACATGTTTATTAGACTCATTCGTGTCATGAATAACTCTTTATATTACCAGCTTGCACGGCGATTGATAGAGAACACTTCACAGTTTTGATGTTCAGTGGTGACGTCGGTGGATTCCAGCGTGAACTGATCAATAAATCCACTAGGTTTCATCTAAAAAAGATTTGACTGTCGAAACATAGCCTTCGAGACACATGAATTTTTACCAATTCTTAAAGCGATTGACGTATTCAACACAGAAATATAGTTCTACCACGCTCACTCGTTATTCATTAACATACCTCTGATTAAAGCAGTCGATTTTTTATAACTATTTTATCACGCGCGTGTTCAACATGCATTATAGCATCGATTTTCAAAAATCTGATAGTTTTGTGTACAGGGGATGTCAGGTTTTATTCCAACGGCGATGGTTATAAACAAGTCGACGGGGTGGTAATGAGAAGCACGCCAGGTTCACTGTTTGTTAAAATTTTCATGGCGAACCTGCAACACTAATCATCAGACACAATCAGTGAGGTTGTTCTCTACAAAGGATACCTGGAGGATATACTGATAAACAAGAAAGACCAGGATCAAATTAAAAATCTTCCGACTAAGATTTACTCATTCCATGTCAACATCCATCTCACGTGTAACTATGACAAATAATCCAAAAGCCTTTCTCTTGTATTAATTGTCAGAACATCTGATGGGACGATGAAGGGTGTTGTATGCAGGAAACCCATGTGGACCGAGCAGTATCTGAACTTCTCATCAATGCAGCACAAACGTTCACTACTTCGAATACTGTTTTACAGAGCTAGGAAGATATGCACTACCGAAACAACAGAGGAAGAATTACGATTATTGAAAAGTGTCTTCCGTATGGATAACTATTCTGACATATTCATTCGAGTATCACAGTCAAGTGTGCGTTCACAGCGAGGCCTAACAAACAATACAGGCTAAACTGTTCGCCAGCTTACTCTTTAAAGTCAAAAACCCCAGTATAAAGTTAAAACGGAATGTCGAACTGGACTCACCTTGGGCCTGTAAAGCCATCCAGTTCTCATTGCACTCACCAAAGGCATGCTCTGGTCGCCGGTCAAGTGGCCCAAGACTGTACTCCCGACCAATCGTTATATCTTTTTGTTCACATGCATCTGCAGCAACACTCATCGGGAGGACAGACAGACAAACGGCTGGATAAACAAGCCAAGGGGCATCTATCGAAGTGGCTGCACCAATCAATGAGCGGACCGGACAATAACCGCGCACCAACCAACCGAAACTCGACCTTCTCTACCGCTAAGCCTTAATCTCAAGCCGGACACGCACCCGACATAGTTTCATCTTTCCGTGTGATCACAGCGTGCAACCGGGCTTGGGGCTTTGTTAACAAAGCCTCGTCACAAGCCTCATTTTCCTGCTCAAGACGACAGCATTTGCTCTGGTTTTCCTAACTTTTCATTATGACGAGGGAAGACCATGACAATCAGTTCGTTTACTTACATTACCCCATCCAAAATTCCACGTAATTGGCGCGCAACAATGTTAAACTTAGGATCCATAAGTAAACCACCGGAAACCTTCGCTGACCGAGCAAGCTAGAAGGACGTTGTGTTGTGGTTGGCACTTAGCTTCTGGTCAGATTGTTACGCTTGTGTTGATCCTGTAATGTTCGAATGCACATTATAAATTCACTCGGATTCCAACAGTAGTGCTAATAAATGCTCTACAGACCGGGTTAGTTAGTCGTCAACGGTTCTAAGGTGTACGCAGCTGGACAAAGTAATGCACCACTCAGCTGCACTGAGCGGAAATAAAATAACTAATCAGCCTATTTACTGTACTTTCATCCCTGAGCGTTTGCTTCCCGATATCGACTGCCAAACCGATCGCAGATAAATACCGCCGGTTCAGAAAAGTATCGATTTTTACAACAATCAATACATTCTCTATGACCTCGCTGTTAGGGACACCACTGTCTCGACATCGTTTACCGTTAGGTAGAAGATGGACGATGCAATCAGCACAAATATGCTAGAAACAGAACATTGTTCCGTTCCCGTTTAACAACGCTGAGTTTGCTCAAAAATCTTGAACGATTTGGTCACCTGCCACGAAGTTAGTGCGAGTTGAGATGCTTTTATTAACTCTTGGAACTCGTGTCATTGGCAGCTGGATCAAGATTGGGCAACTAGTCACTTCCAGTTAGGCAGGAATTCACTCACTCTCAGAACTATCAACTTCTGCTCTATGGAGTGTTCACTGCGTTGGTGGATCGCTCGCTCTTAGGCCTCCGCGGAAGTATTCCTTAATAAACATACCGGAAACGTGACCGTCGTTTGAGAAAGACCAACGACGAAATGTGATGGATCTACTGGAACCAAATGTAGGCTGACAGCTACAGCTGTACCGTTCGAAATTTTCACAGATTTACTCTGTTCGTTCAGTTACAATTGATTAAATTGATTAAATTAATTAGAAAGATTTCACTAAAGCACTACGATTGTCCACGTTTGCATTTGAAAGTTACTCAGTGTTTGAAGGAAGGGCCAATGAAGGATTTTTAAGTTCAAATGGCAATGAAGAAATATGGAAAAGAGGGGGTGACTGAGTAGGCGAATTTTTCTGATCAACTTACTAGGTTAACTACCACTTGATAATTTATTCAGAGAACAAGACTGTGGAGCTTAATGAAGACTGCTTCAAAAGAGGCGAACTGGTATTTTTTGATGACCCAGAGGGAGTCAGTCACTTCTGACATACGACCGGTCCCCTGTAACGGCATAGTAATGTCTGTCTTAGAAGTGCCGGATTAGACTGTTGAGAGCCACTGGGGTATGTGTTTAGTGACCAGTTTATCTTTCGTCCTACCGAAGTATGCAATTCCCAAAACACAGGAATGTTTCATGGGGGTGGCTAACAAGTGCATCTCGTCTTTTTCAGGGGGTTAGAACTCTGACGGTCTCTTCACCGCACATCAGTTTGTTGACACCGTAGATCCGGTTCACTGCGATGCGAGGCCCCGTTTAGTCAGTTCTGTTAGATGAAAACAATTCACGCTGAAAAGCGTACACAGCGATCACCTTCGGCTATGGTTGCAAAAAGTGAATGGTAAATGGAATCTAGTAGTCGCTACAAACAAACGGTTGGAACAGTTTATCAGTGTTTGTATTATTTTGGATCCTCGGGACATCTTTGTCTCAAATTACCTAAGCGGATCTAACGCTTCTGTGCAGTTTGAAGATATGAGACGTACATTTCCAGTTATTCTTTTTATGCAAACCGGAACCAGGGGTCTAATTCTTTATAAGGCCAGCGCAAGGTAACAGTTTTCCATCTATTAATCTAACCAAGACAGATTTTACTTTTTCTCGAGCTTGGTATTTTGTAAGATCAAGTCTTTTGCAATAAACACCTGTAGAAATAGAGCGAAAAGCGTTCAAACGTGAATGACGTAGTGCTCCGTCCGAACCCAATTACTTTGTAAAAACTCCGCGCTAACCTGTTTTAGCACTCTGAGATGACAACCTATACCATGGCTAATCCCCAGTAAGCGGTTACTCACGTCATACTCAAAACCTTCTACAGTAAATTATTGTAGTGCTGTGGTGATTGGGTGGTGTTCACTGAGTTTGTTTAAGTAAGTTTATACATTGGTGTCATACTCAGAAATACAAATTTTGAACAGCCCTGAGAGTCGTACATGAATACAAACCTTCCACGTAAGTGAAAAGATCCTATACTATTTGCAGTAAAAGGCTGTTACTCACTGGACAATAACCAGGACTCAAATATGCATATGTATCACACAACTCCAAGTCTACAGTTGGCTGATATCAATAACAAGTGCACTGCCACAGACCGTAGTCGGACTATTTCAGTACAGAGCAATGACGAATAACGGAAGATATAACACTGGAACTGCTTGTCCGATCTCGACGTTGTACCCTAAAGCGGTGACGGATCAATCTGCTGCTAACTTGTGTATTGTGTCGGGGTTTGGATTGGCGGTGGATCGAATAAGTTTCCACTGCACTTTGTCCAAGCCATCATTGTTTTATGGAACCGGAAGCCCTTTTCTTTCGGTTAGCTCCAGTCGATACAACTGTTTTAACCCGTAAGTTCTCGTAAGGAAATTCCTCTTCTGAACAACATAACTGCATAACAGACACTTACCGAAAGGAACTCAGCTTGATTAGGTTCGCCTTACAATCTAAGCGCAATTCTAAAGCTGTAAAATGAAGGCGTCGTATAGCCAACCTACGATCCAAAGCGGCCGTCAAATTGACATTGAATAAAGTTCATATAGATCATATTTTACAATTGTTCACGATGGACCTGCAACAATGTCAGCGCTAGTACACTGGAAGAGCAAACTCTTATTTTACTTGAAATATTTGGACTTGTCCTGGTCTATTACCTGTTAATAAATTCACTCAAAGGAGATCAGTCCACCTATCTCACTTCCTAATACATTTACTGATTTGTAGATAACTGCGTAAGCAGCAACATGCGCAGAAGAGATACATGCTGTTCATGATTTTGGAACATTTCTCTCATATGAATCGAAATGTGTGTTAATACACCGAGCAGTTGAAACGTAGTGACAACAGTTGTTAGAGGGCGCTGGTTACCCTGTCTAATCAAATTGTGACTTCAAGGCCACCTAAATTCAGAGTTGGTACGGTTGTTTATGTGTGTAGCAACCAGTATACTCGAAACCGTTTGAACCTTCAGGAGCCAGCATCCATGTCTCTGGCCATTCTGTGAACCTAGGGCGCCCCCAACTTAATAATTTTCCGTCAGTCACGTGTTTCGTTTTAAAGTATTCAAGGCGTAATTAGTTTTGTAAGCTAAGGTTGTGCGTACTGTTTTTAGCAACCGCTTTGCGTCTACTGATTGTTCCATTCTAACTCTAAAGAGAACTAATTACTTCAGCTATCACCAACAGCTCAACTGTGTGGTTCACCCAAAACACAAGAACCGAGGGTACCACTTCGACCGATTCTATTTATGAACACTGCCCCGTATTACAAACTGGCCTGCCGGTTGATACAGGTCTTCACATCATTAGAAAGGAAATTCGAACATACACTGTTTAAAACTCATTTGGTTTGACTGAAGATCTTGACAAAGTCAGCCCATAAAACCAAGTCGTGTTCGATAAACCTTCAATCACCGTTTATGAATGTTCCATTGCACAAGACGATTGAATTTATATGCAAACTCATCGAAACTGAGAGCTTTGGTGCAAAAATTACCGAGGATATGCCGACATGATCCTTATTACTATGAATTGAGAACTCCAGTCTCACTTTTCGGATTAATTATTGTCGACAAATAGACTGAGTCCGTGTGAGGAGCCCTTTAGGGCCGGTCCATGATAATGTCTTCATGCTGTTGGTAGAAAGACAAATTACTAAAGAAATTTGCTGTTGTTGTACAAAAGTTATGCGAATGACACCCTCATCTTTGCGTCATATCTGCGAACGATCGATGAGATGGTAAAACAGTATAACGCCTGTCATGCTAACTTGACAGTTACTTGTGAACTAGAAGAAAACGGGCGCTTACAAATTTTAGAAATCCTTATTAGACGCCGGGCGGATGGATCAATAAAAAGGTCTGTGTCGACAGCCAACTTGGACTTTCTATTTTCCAAGATTTACACTAATGAAGAAGGGGAGAGGATGGTTGGAACATCGTTTACGTGCTCTAGAGGTATTTGTTTATAAGAATTTTTAGCCGACGAAATTTAACTGCTTACAACCCCGATGTAAGATAATGTATATCCGCTGGGATTTACCAGTGGACACAGCCAGCAACGTATAGTAGCAGATAAAGTCTTAACAGCTAGGAAAAAGAAAGTCTACACTGAACCACCACTCAATGATGACACTTATTCGACTCGAATCACAAAATTTCTCGTCGCACTGACTAAGTCGGCATACAATGTGGCTGAAATCGTAGTAGCTGGCCGGACTCACAAGCTGCCGTCACCTTTACTAACGGTAGACTAACCTATTACAGGCGACTCACATTGTACTTATCATTTACATCGGGAGAACTGAGAAGTGATTGAAATCCAAAATGAGAAAACCTACCAAAGTAGGTTCAGAACGTGACTACGAAAACTACCTTCGTTTCGAGATCATGCAAACATCCGGCTCCATCTATCGCCACACACATGTTGGCCACCAGTTACCGAATTTATCCCTAAACGACATTCCGGATTACAATACGCCAGGCTAATCCGCGTTTCTTACTTTTCGCTGAAGCAGTCGTGATTAGCCGTCTCAAGCCAATGTTATGCGTTCAAAGATAAGTATGTGCAAACCTTAGACTCCTGTGAATCTAGTAATTGTGTTGTTGCCTTCTACCCCACTCAGTGTTTTACTTCCACATCCCCCATTGCACTAGATTTATATATGTACATACTTCTGGTTATTGTTATTTGATACTCAGGAAGCAATAAAAAATGCTAGCAACTACCGGTGTCTATGTTTTCATTACTATGTTAGAAGTTATGAAAAGAACCAACCATTTAAGATATTTCGGGTTTGTTTTTAATATTCACGTAGCCACCGGACAGCTGTGTTTTGTTGATCCCTGAATGGATGTCATACAGAAATTTGTGTGGCTTGACATGCCATGCAACAAAACTCATTGTTAATGTTGATTCTGACTAGGTTCATGAGTTCTTGCGCACTATCAGATCGTTGCTGGCGATTTAAAGTAATTTACCCTGTAGCGCGTATTCAACATCTCCAATAACACTTATCCAAACAGTCGGGTTAACGTGACTATCTTCGAGGTCCAAAAACCTCAGTAAAGGCGATCGAAAGGATTGGAATTTATAGGGTACTGTTTAATAAAATTACAGTAAAGGTACTATCTCACTGTGAGTGTGAATCAACCGGGCACACAAAATGTCCAGCAAAGCAGTTCAAAATGAGGCAACTAAGCACATGTTCCCAAACAGCCACCAGTCAACAGGAAATGACTCCATTAAAACAGTCGGGTACAGATGAAGATGAGAACGTGTCAAACAATACGAAGAAGGAAGTTTTAACAGATAAGCAATGTTGGTTATAAAAAGGGAGAAAGCAAAAGTTTTCTGTGAGGTTATGGTACGAAATTCATCATGATCGTTTACGGCACACAGCAAAGAAAAATAAAAGCAAATTAAGGATCGGCTTTCTACGAACAAACCAAACATACCTCAACAGATTCATCGCACCGCATCATACCAGGTAGATAGCGACGTTCGTACCAGACGACCTTCAACAGGTCCAACAAACATCGGTTTTAGTTATCCCGCAAATCAAAAAGTTTGAAAGTGTGCGTTACAATGCAGAATCTGCGCATCATTCTTGTGCATGGTCAAGAATACACGTTGTTTTGGTCATACTGACTCGTGTTTGTTACTTTCTCTTCTCTTACGGGGTTATTGCGACTTGTCCTCTGATATATTTGGACGTTCTCGACTGTTTCTATAGTCTAGTTGATATAACGTTTTAAGTTATATGCAATATATCAACTTTCTGGATACTTTCGGAAATAAGGTGTAAGATACTATCCATTGCATTCTATCCAGAGATGATGTTAGAGAGACAAATAGAGCTGAATTCGGAAACATTTCGGTTTCCATCATTGGTTGTGTTTCATGGATCGGGTTGTACAGAGTACAAAGAATACGATAGACTTTATAGGCAAAATAGCAATCTCGTTCCAAAACGATGCAAGAGTAGAAAACAATAACGAATTAACATACGAAACAAGATGACGACGTGTAAAACAAGTTAAACAATTTGTATGTACTCATGACCTTCAATACACTTAGTGCATTCAAATGTCAAGACTACATTCACTACAAACCCCCCACAATTAGGTTTATTTCATTATTAAAAAGGCATATTAAGAAATTTTTCAGCCAAGGACGGAAGTTTTTTCTGTCTCTGAATACACTTTAAAACTTGATATTTTGCGATAAAAATTGATCTAAATAGCCAAGGAGTATTACCAACTCATTGTTAAAGATTCTAATGTCATTTGCTATTGCCTACCGACCCGGACAAATTTGTAGTTGTTGCGCTGATTAATATGTCCTTCTAAATCAGGCCTTGTAAAACCTATTTCTTCAGATAGTAACACGCTACTATATTACCTCTACTACCTGTCATCTTTTGATAATCGAACGTGGAAGATTTTGCCGTTACATTTGTTCTCATGCAGAAATTCGATACACGAACCATGCAGACCAAAAGTCAGATCACCAATGTGAGTTTCAGAGGTGTCGCTGAAATGTGATTTGCCAATAAAAAGACAAGGGGCTGTATATTCAGTAACACCCCTAGTCACAAGGTGAGTGTGAGGGTGAATTCATTCTGAAAAACATTATAACCTCAACCTTTTGTCGATTGCATGAACCGTCCATTTTAGCCACGCTGTATAAAAATAGTACGCGATTGGCTGGTTGAGTCCACCGATTCGCATCATTTAAATGACGTAGATGCTTGTGATGCAATCTGAGTTCGCAAGATGACACTGAACAAGATGACAGTAATAGCAACTACTGCTTGTTGGCAGTATATCAGTGGTTTTTACCTTCTGAGTCAGTTAGTGTAGACAGGTTATCGTGTAGCAGCAATGTGAACTTTACGACTGTTTCCGAAGTTTTTAAGAACAATACTTCAAATATTTTGTTGTAAAATGAATTTATCAGCTGGAATTTCATAGCTAAGACGAAGATGCATCAACTAAACACAGTGAGTTGAATTTTATGGACAGCTCTGGCCCCACCAAATCTGTGAGTGGCGCAGAAGACTTGCAGAATTTCCCTGAGAATGTCAGCTTGGTCAGCTGAACAGATGCAGGTAATGCTGTAACGCTTCTTAAAGGGTATTTTATTTCGGCGGAATAATACTTATTGAAAACTGCGAAAAACTGAATGTGGCTTAACTAGCCCCTCTTCTTATGTCAGTGCCAAATGCATTTATTGTTCCACACTGGATGTTGAAGAAGTGAATTATTTTATTCATGGGACACACTGGCCTGTGTCCGCAACGCTTGAACATTCTAAAAAGTTACACTCTCAGAGTTTCACTTTTAACAAATAGAAATGGAGAACGATGTTTTGAAAAGGAAGAAATTTGCCCTAGTTACGGCTGAAAAAGAAAGCAGCGACTCAAATACTTTCCCATAAAGCAATCTGCTGACACGCTAGCTCCAAGTAGGGTGTGAAGTCCGCAAATACACTGAATTTCATTTTCATGGTTAGGTGAATGGTTTAAATTTTCTGAAAACGTTTCCAGACAATACTCAAAGAGAACCTAAGTGGAAAGCACGCGATCTGGATGTAATTATGGCTAAGTGCACCCAAAATTTGAGTCGATTGTCTATTGTTAGTCTTCTAAATTGCTTGTCAATTTGAATAGACTTACAAAAACAAAAGGAAGTTCGCGTTGATGAAGTATTTTACTTTAGCACGTATTTTATGTTTTGTACATGAGTGCACGATTGGTCTTATTATAAGAAGTATTGGTAGGCATAAATGGATAATTTAAAAGGTAATAATTGTCCAACTCCATCATACAGCGCAGTCAAACAGGGCTTGAAAACCGTACTAATACTTCATAATCTCATGTGAAACATATTCAGCTGACGAATGTCTTAATAGTCATAGACATTTTCGAATTAACTTGTACAAAAATGAGGCGCTATACTCCGGTTTCTTCACTAGTGCGTATCTTTACCACTACTGTCCAAAGTGTCATAAGTTAGTCGTGATTATCACTTTTCTGATGACATTCCTTTGGATACGACTTATCACACTTTAACGGTTAGTCAGATTCATAAGTTAGCACATTTCAGGTAATCTTTTTGCTTCAGCATACTAGTTCAGGAAACAACGCAATATCGGTGTGGTCAAGCTTATAATCAACGCTACTTAAATCAAACCAGTGGACAGCTGTCAGATATTCTGTCGGTCACCTAATATAAAAATGTAGACACCATCGATGAGCTAATAACTGTAAGCGTATTCTTCTAGAGATGGTTGCACAACAACAGCGTCAATGCTATTTCAAAAGAGAAAATCCCAGTGAATTAGGGAATATAACCGCACAAGTTCAGTGTATGAAGCAGATAGTTACACAGTTTGAGGTTATTATTATGATTGAGTCAAAGAATGAGTAGATCTGATGTATACTGGTAGCCCTGTCAATCGCTCACTTGGTCTGAGTTCGTTCAATTAATTGACAAATTCAGACTATGTATACACCAGTTGAGACGGCAGTAGAAACTGCTTTGTCAACCTTTCCGAATAGTTCACGATTCTCACTTGCCTATATTTATTTTGATCGGTGTGAAAACCCCAGTGATACTTCGACCGCCAACTTACGCCAAAGCTCCAGTTCTTTCGAGCATCGTTTTTTATGCAACTCGCTTGAGGTTAGGCTTCTAAGAACAGTCATCTAAAGTTACAGTTTGGTATGTTGCTGTCAGCCTCTTTATCAGCTAACGCCTAATAGGTTGGACATTGCTTTTCAGAACGACTTTTTGTCTAGCTTGAGGGTGAGTCAACATGTCCAGATAGGTCGTGTGTTTTGCGTTAGGTGCATTACAGTTTCAAAATCAGTTTACGTTTAAACCAGTTACATTCATGATTTCAATCCTTTCAATTGTTCCATTAGTTATGTGACATTTTTGAGATTTTGTTAGTGCAGGAGTGAACAGTGACTTCCGTTGCTGAAATAGATTTTAAACGTAGGTCTCAATTTAGCGCAGTGTTCATCCGAACTCTATTGGCTCCTCGGACGTTAAAAATAACCAAAGCATTAATTAGATTAAAACTGAAAGTTTTCGCTAAGTACATGTGCAAAAGTAAACATTTGAAACGTTGCACACGTTCTGTCACACTCACGCCCAAACTCAGAAATGGTTTAATTCTGATGTGTCCCGTGCGTTCGACATCATTTGACGGTGGTTTCTGATATCGCGTTTCATATTAGGAGTCGACGCTTCTAATCCTGTGTTGGTCTATCTGATGAGTAACGCAGTGACTGGACAGCTGCTGCGAGCTAAGTATATAACTTTTAGTGGTTCGAAAATTTAAATGGTGTTATTGGTTTTTTATCCGCAATCTAAATGAATTGATCCACCCATAGAATAAGCCGTGGATATCAAAATTCTTCAAAGCATCACTTTCTTATCTTATCTCTTACTTTTTCGTCCTCTCGTCACGCGTCGTTCGAAAAATTAGGTTTGAACAGTAACAAGAAAAGTACTTTGTTTTGATCTACTATGCATTGTCGTGCACAATAATAACAGTAAATATGGTGCATAACGTTTACGTACAGATATTGTTTGATGAATATCGAGTGGAAACCATTTAAAAGAAACCTTATATATGTGTGTTTAGCTAATGGAGGGAATTCTTCATCTCCTTATCTTCCACTTTCTTGTCATATCATCATGACCCTCACAGTGCTTGTGTTTCTTTCGACGATCTACTGTCATCCATAAAGACCGGACTCTGAAAAACCTATATAGAAATATCCATGGCGGATGTTGACAAATTGGAAGCAGGTCTTGATCTAACGAATAGAGCAAATTCATGAAAACGCGTGGGTTTTCTAAAATACTTGTTACATTGGATAACCCTTAGTTTTTTTAGTCGCCTCCCTTAGATAATTTTGAGTGGATTGGCCTGCTTTCGTTGAAAACTAAGCGCTAATTACCGTCGATAAGTTTTCCAGTACGTTAAATTTTGTCACCATAGTCAAGATTGTGTTTTTACTAATCACTAAGTCGGGTTAAACAAGCCATCACTCAAAATCATTCATCGCACGGAAATATGCACCTAAAATTAGTTAGTCTGACCAACTTTGTCTCCCATCAAAATGGGAAGATCAGTCCGCGGACCGGAAAGTTCTATTTGTTTATACTAATCGGTGTATCTGTTTTAATACTTTTTGGTCAACAACCAGTTTTTCACCATTTTTAACATACCAGTACAGTCTGTGTCTTCTCATCAGTTGCACAGTAGGCGGTGGTCAAGTCAACAAATAAATGTAGCCCCCTTTATTGAGATGGTTACTTTCATGAGGCTGTGACAAGGAAAATAAAAGAACGCAGTTGTTGCCACCTGTGGTGATTTTGAAGATCTTTTGAAGATTTTATTGCGTAATGCCAATGACTGGAACAGAATCCTCCTCCTCCAGAATTCGATGACGTACCTAAGATAAAAATGTACCAAAATTATCGTAGAATTCAAAAGTTACGCTTACTGAAGCTCCAGTGCAACTGATGTGTCTAGTTCGGCGATGTTGAAGTGAACAACTGAAATGCTGTATACAGCTATTACAGAGCTATACAATAAAGTGTAGCTAAGGAAGCCTATCGCAGTTTTTTCATTCTGTAATACCACAGTCCTTCGTACAACAACGCATACAAATCGGGTTTAAGTCAAACATTACGATTGCCAAAATTACGTCTACTTCAAGTTTACCATGACAGTTGTGCGTTGTACGTGTGGTAAGTTGACACACTGAAATGTCATATTCAATGAAAAGTTAGCCAACGAAGTTCGGAACATGAACGGTTTAAGAAAATGAGGTCATTTTTAATGGTGTGATCAGCTATTTTCAAGACAAAAAGAGCAAGATATTCTACCTTAACAAAATCAGACTAATTATTCGAGTAGGAAAAGTTTTTTCTAGTGACTTTCTTTGTACCAAATGCTACCGTTAATGGAATCACTCTGAGGGAGAAGCGGTTTCACAGGACAGCAAGCATGCACAGACGACAGGGAACCCATTACTGTTGCCGCTATAAAAGTAAAAGTTAGACAAATGGAGATTATTTGATTTATTGTCGTCTGTACAAATGAATAAAACGAAATAATCGCCAGGAGATAACCTTTCGAATTCAGACGGAACTCAGCAAAGCGATTATATGCACAAAGGTTGGGTTGGGTGCTGGGAATGACAAGTGATGGTTGCTTGGGTTGGGTCTGTAGTCTTGACTAAACAGATCATAAGATGAAAACTAATTCTTACTGATACAAAATGTTAAGGTGCAGTTGACTTGCAACCGACTTGAGTGTTGATGTCACAGACCAGAAAATGTTTCGTGACCCGGTGCCTGCTATAGGGAAGGTCTTTTCAGCATCTGTCTGTCTGTCACAGTTGACCAGACCCGGTAGGTTAAACAGGCATACCATTTTTCACATTCTTCTGCGAAGCTACCCAGGCGGTATTTACAAATCCTTTTTGATAAGCGACTAGTTGTGTGAAACCTGTACAAAACGATCAGAGCTGGACTGTGTCCATCCACACTAACGGGGTGTAAACAAGCTATGACTCAAGTACATACAAATTCCCGTCACAAGCACTGTCTATGGAACTAGTGGCCGACTGGATAAGAACGTTGAGTCACAACGTGAAAGTTGACTGGTGTGACCCCCAGTTCGAACTGCCTCTATCTGATTAGTGCAAACAAGGACAGTGATGGTTGTGGGGTTCTTGATCGACATCAAGAACCGTCGCGTGTACCTTGCATTCTACTCCTTCTCATTCAGCTTGCTAG
Organism: Paragonimus heterotremus; assembly: GCA_013368495.1. Lineage (NCBI taxonomy): Eukaryota > Metazoa > Platyhelminthes > Trematoda > Plagiorchiida > Troglotrematidae > Paragonimus > Paragonimus heterotremus. The sequence continues at coordinate 132,976 of LUCH01000075.1, read as the reverse complement.
GATACATACATTCACTTGTTTACTCGGAACTTTGATAACTCTGCTGAAAGTGTGGATTATTGAAAAATTATCCATCTCCACTTTTACTCATAACCGTCTGTTTCCGATTTACGCCAATGTCTGTTTACCAGTTAGTCAAAAAAGTAAGTTTTCCCTAAAGCACGTGCCAAAATATTCAGCAACTAACTGTAAGTTAACTGTTTTCTGCCTATTTGTAAACTAAATTTCTTCAAAAGTACTGAAGTGCACCTCTAATTGACCGACAGTTTTTTCTGCTGTGTACCGAAGCACATATAACTGTTGGAACCGGGCTGCAGGTTGTCAAACAACGGTTACCACTTTTGGCTCGTGTCCAGCAAATCTCATGTAGAATTTAGCTGCACGAGTTTAAATGAAATTCCATCTGGCTAATTAGCTCTTTCCCTTGATTGGACCATCTGTGAATTGATAGAATAGGTGCCGGGTTAATAGGCTATAACTTGAATGCATGTAGAGTTGACAGTAGTTAAACCCATGCTTTATCGAGAGAATATTAAGGGCGTAAAAATGTGTGTTCGCTCAGTGATGACAGTGATTTATTCAAAAAGACAATTAACTGAGAAAATTGTCCACAAAAGACATGCAGTCAAAAGTGCTAGATGAGTATACTTACGTATGTTAACAATATTTCCAGTGGACAGACTATTAAGGATAACAATAACAATAACAATAACAAACATAAGCGATGACAGTAGTAAGGTTATGTAGATTAAAGGGACAAGTTTACTAAAACACTGAGGTAAGCGCGTTTCCCCGACTGTGAAAAAAATTGTCCAAAACTGTTCTTGTTACGGTGTAAGAGTAATCAAGGGTTTTATGTACGTGACCGATACGGATAAACAAAATGCTAACATCTCGTAACACATTTTTGTCGTGTTGATGAAATGTTCAAATACAGTAACTCATTATACGGACCTTAAAACCAACACGATACAATTCACTTTGACCCCAGGTGCACCTATCTGTTTGATATAATCTGAAATACAAATTAAGTGATATATGGCTGGTTGCTGCTTTGCTATTTCCATGGAGTTCTTTGTCAGCCTGTTTCAAAAAAACTCATTAAACTCGGGTTTTGTTCATGACGGAGGGCATCAATAATGTATGTCTTTGCTTCGGCTGAGATTTTAAATCACGCCGTGCTATTATTATTATCATTACTATTATTATTATGTGCTAGTAACGCTACGCTAGGTGCGGCCGAACTGTCATATGCAAACACCTAGTCACCTTCGCCTGTTAGTATTAATCGGATCGTCCGGTCCCAATATAGGAAACAGCAGCTTATCGGCTTATTAGCTGCAGTCAATAGTCCCATGATTAAGACGTCATATTAGTTTGAACTCTCAGAAATCATTTAACTCTTGCATAGTATTCTGATATATCTCACTGACGTTGGGTTTGTTCAAAACAGACCTTAATCATAAGTGGTCAAAGATTCCCTGTGTCATGAACCTCTTTAACCCGGATAGTACCAGGGTTGTACACTAATGACAACGACACTTAAGTATTGGTTTTCTTTCCAAGAGAGAGGAGCTAGCTTGTCCATAACACTACGAAACCTGCAGTCCATTGTATTTTCTCACCATTTTTTAACAACCATAATACCCGGTAAATTATCAGTAACAGTCCGAAGTGAAAACGGCTATTTTGAATTTCCAGCAATGTCACAAGTTGAAAACGTAGCAAAAATCATACAAGATCATAAAATACTGCGACAGAAAAGATGAAAGTTCAATGCTTGCGTATCTATTTAAATCTTCTTATAAGATGTTCAGCTAGCGAGTAATAAGTAAAAAGGCTTTCACAAAATTCACCAACGGAACTTTCTCCTACGTCACGGTAAATCCCTAGTTGGGATGGACGTAATGGACTATCTTTAGCGATTGCTTATTGAATGATACAAAACTGTGCGAACAGTCTCAGTTCCACGGAGTTTACTGATACACCGCTGGTTAGCCACAGTTAATTATACACGTATTCACGTCTACCCTTAATTGATGCTTCCCAACAATTATGTCTGAATATGTTCGCTGACATCAGCGGTTAATTCCGTTAATTCCGTTAATTCCGTTATTTCTGATGTAAATTTTCCATTGTATTTGTAACTAGTAGAATCACTTTGAGTATGTATGTGTTGCTGGCATTAGCCAACGCTTACCCATGATTAAGCGGACAAAATGGAAGTTGTGATTTATTCCTTATCAACCGAACAAATAATGAATACTATTCAATGCAGTTTAATAAGCCGGGACTTCAACTTAACTCTTGAAACTCTGATATCCCAGCAGACATACAGAGAAAAATTGCAGCTTTTTGTGACAGTTTTCCTACCCACAAGGTATACGTCACCGTGCGTCAGTCGTAAAACAGGTCTGGTGAACTACCTGAGATAAGGAAACTCAAAGTTGCTTTGCATAAAAAGTCATTATCAAAGGTTCGAAATACCTTACACTTTACCGTAGGTTCCGCTTTAAGATAAGTTGCTCATTCAGATGCGTTTGTAAAGAGTGGATATACTCGAGTTTTATTCTTGTTACCCCCCGTCACTGGCGCGCAGTCGTGCCACGGCAGAGATTTGAGCATCAACCCCCGTTCTTGAGTGGTAACCATAATATCTACATGCTCAACAGCCCCATACACAGCGCTACCGAAGTAACACGTCTACATGGTCAGCTGCATTCCATTGGGGGCAGTGTTCAAGTTGTCCTACAGTTTACTGACAAACCATGATAAATGCCTTGTTAACCCTAATCGATAGCTCGATTATCAAGACACTTCATTCAGGTTGAAAACTTCGAATCCATTAGTCGCGCTCAGTAATATTTTGCTTGTTGGCATGTAGATTATGACTGATATAATTGGAGCACCAATCTAAACTGACTATAGTTTTCCTACTTAAATAAAAGTTTCAGATGACACTTTTCGAAATGAAGTTTTGCTTCTTACAGGTTTTAACCACTTGACTACAGCAGTACTGTCTCAGTTTTCTGACCGGTAAACAAGTCAATGTGATTTTGACTGCAAAAACTTATTTTCAATCGGAGTTCGGTTGTCACTTACCATTAAAGGCGAACTGTCAGTAAACTGATTATATTAATGATTTGTTTACGTTATCATCAAATTCCTACAACCAACTGCAGTATGTTGCTAATGCGGCCAATCAGTTTTAGTTGTATAGATCCTGACACCATTGAAAAATCACGCAACGGTTTGGTATTATTCGTGCACAATTGTACTGTGCACATGCTTTGTCTTCTCTTGAGTTAGCACTTGACACTTTGAACTACCTATTTTCTACTAAGAGTAATACCAGGTGTGGCCTGGGGATGTTGGGGTTCTGATGGATTTATCGAAAAAAAATGACGCAAATCACTTTTTTATGCGTTTAATTTTAAACTTCGAATGTGGAAAGTTCAGTAGTATAAAAAAAAATAAAGCGAGGCTATTTATACATCGCGGAATAGGGTCCTATGTTATTTGCACCCAGTACAAACTGTTTTTGAACACACTGGAGGGACTGCAACGTTTGACAGTAAAAACCATAGCAAAGTGAACATTCAAGTCACCTGGAAATTAGATGACACGGTAGGAGCATCGGTCTAACGGGAACCTACTTAGACAGGATAGTATATGTACTTCAAAGGCATCTGTCCAGTGCAGCATAACAGAAGCTTGGTTCGGACGCTTTTCCACAGAGCACGGAGGATTTGCACACAGGATGACCTACAACCGGAGTTAAACTTACTGACGGACAATGCAAGAAAGTACTACAGAACCGTTATCAAAACAGTAAAAGTAACGATGATATCGAACAGGATAGTGAGTTTAGAACTCCTGTTTTTAAAGACAACTGGTCAACAGTAACAAGCAGACGTCTAACAACCGTTGTATCCAACACGTACAACGCTGCAAAACTGAGTGTAGTACAGCGAAAGAGAACTCTACCAGACCCCCCGGTTACGAACAAACAGACTACGTCTGTCACATCCCACTGTTTATACAAATACTCGTGTGGCTGCAGTATAAGCTGCATAGGGAAGACAGACCGACAAACAGCCGCTAGTATCAAAGGCCGTGTTCCCAAATGACACTCAGAAACGCTAGGCTCCCGTACGGATGCCGAAGAACGGCTCGAATCAGTTGCAAAGCACGTAATCCAAACATGACACCGAGTCAAAGTTCCTAACACACTATCAAAGATTTCTCGGAGCAGCCGAAAACGCATACTCCGGGGTTGTTGACACTTTGGCTGTCAAAAATTACAGTCCACCCCCCTGTTTTTGAGTCCGTCTGTCTAATCCCTTAAGTCGTAATTTAAGTACCGTGGAATGTTGAATCGTTTAAAATTCTCTTTGATTTTCCGAAACTGCCGGAAACGTATCCTCTAGTTTGCTGAGGCTTTGGTTATCAGACGTCGTAATCCTCCCTGTGTGTTCAAAAATAATTTTTATTGACGTTGCGGCTGCCCTAGTAGTCAGTATCATTTCCGTATCTATCTGTCTAATCCCCTAAGCCAGTACTCCCGCCCATTACTTTAACCCTACGGAGCCTCATCTTAGTGTTTAAAATAGGTTGCATATCTATATATGACTAGAATTTACGAAATGCTACTCCGGAAAACATCACATGATTTATGTCTTTCAATTGTCTTAGCGAAGCTAATCACGGAAAAGTACTGCCCCAACTTGCACCTAAATAAAACTGAGCGCCTAGAGGTTGTATCCCTGTTGTACCGAAGTTGAACTAGAAGACACGATGGCCAATATGTTCACCGCAGAAGCAAGTTAACCGAAGTTCAGGTTTTGATCGGTGCCAGAAAAAGCATCCATTATTAATTGGTATACATGAAATTCACGTCCATCATCTCGTTTAGGGTGAGGCTGACTTCTAAGACATTTGTGAACCCGGAAGCACCCAGCAGTACTAAACTTTTGCGGGCGAGCTCTAAGACAGCTTAAAAATAGGTCCGTTCTCTGGTACGATGACTTTTGAGCGTAAGGTTACAAGTTGGCATCATCAGGTTTACCCAGTTATAACCGTCATCCATTAAAGATGGGGTAGTCTGTGGCGGAATTAAATATCCTGCCCCACTTTCGCATATATAGCCAGTTTCAAGATGCATTATCAGACCGGTCAGAAACTATATTGGAAATGCAACTGCATAAAGTTGAGTCACTATCTGACATACAGGCTTATTGGTAAGTAAATGGGTAATTAGATGTAAACTTTCGTTTTAACTCTGTAGTGCTCATGTGCAATCGGAAGTGGCGCTTAGCAGGTTATAATGTAGCGAAAAAGTGTCCAATAAATCACAGTGTTCATTGTTCAACTCGCTAGTTGCCATGCTATGCGCGCGCTCGCGTGTATGAGCCAGAATTCCAGTACACAACACGCGTCGTGTGCAC
>LUCH01000075.1:98008-120590 GCA_013368495.1 Paragonimus heterotremus | reverse complement strand
CAAACTTGGAGGCAGCTTTGGAAATGAATTATCTATATTAATCTTGTTTAACACTGAACGTGACCTGAGGAATGAGGCGACACGCAATAAATCAATCTTGAACGAGTCTTTTTGTTAATTTTTGGAATATTTTTTGGAAAATTAATGAATAAATTAGTGGTTTTAATGGAGTATTTATGCATTGCTGTTATTTATATTCTGGACGCAATTTATAAGTTTGTGTTTTATCAATGCTATCATGTTATGAATCCGCAAGCAAAATTGCACTCATTTTGTGTGCTTTTATTCGTTATTCAAAGGACCTTTTTTTCTAGACTGTCCAACATTAGCCCTTTAATGACGAAGGAAACATTGCGCTGGAATGCAGTGTCATTACTTACTTGTGTTTTTGTGATATCACTTCATCTGTGATTGCAAGTATTGTTGCCTGTCTCCCGATAGGTCATACAATCAAGATTAATGAAATGTCTACGTCGAAGTGCGATGGACGTTTTGTGGGCATCCTTGTAAATGACAGGAATGAGCTATCTTATATTTGAGCAATAGGAATGGATGTTATCATAATGTATGTGCCTTACTCTGAACAACCGTGGCACTTATCCTTATCCATTAGTCAGCAACGTGATGTTGATGTTACGACTAAGGCAGTCCAACAGCAGTTTCTGATAGTTAACACTGTTTCTGGAAAAAGTGTTTTGTGCCAAGTCACATTCTTCAAATGACGTCATTTCCCATACCCATGTGGAAATCCAGGTTAATATACTACACAATGAGTGGACTTTGTTAGAAGCGGTCACCATGCAATTTAATGTTTTATCCGAAAGCTTATTCCCAGCAAGTTACGCTTGATTATAAACTCAAAATATACAGAACGGCTGAAGTTTTTACCACTTCCCACTTTTAAGAACTACACTACTCCTACCCAGGATAATCGTCCCTTAGAAAGGCCATCGCCCTGTCAAAGAAAGTATTTTTATCCAGCCCCTTCAAAATTCATTAGAAAATGAGAACCATAAATAGTCCGCCTCAAAAATTCGAACACGGGCCACAGTTCCAATCTTTACTCGATTCAATTCCCCTATGAAGAATGACAAGGTTTAACATCACTTTGTTTTTCTGAATTGCTCGTAGCCCAGTCTACACATGAATGCTGACTTGATTATTTTTCAAATAATTTAGTTGTTCCACATCAACGGGGTTTGTAATTTGCCGGTTCTACGTGAACAGACGTCACCTGTATTTTTTGCCACTGTTCGAACCAAATATCACTGGCGAATTGCGAACATCACTTGACCTCCATTCTATCCAGTTACCTGAAGTCTGTAAGTGCAGTGTGATTTGAAGTGGTTATATCTACTGAATGTGACATGTAATTCAGCCCTGATGAATCATCAGTAATCTTCGGGCTGGAGACATTGGGCAAATTAGGGTGTTCTCAAAGACCAGCCTTTTGTTACGTCGGAGACAGCCTTGGTTTGTCAACAACGACAGCGTAACCGCGTGTGGAACAGCATATGGAACGTGGTAACAAGTATAGATTACCCAGCTAGAGTTGTTCATAAACACTGTAATAGCAAACCCTTTCTGCTAAAATGTTATTTACGTCTTCTTTTTGCTGTTGTTTTACCGTCTGTGTAGCTCTTCTTTCGAGAGAGTACACCATTTTCCAGGAGAATCCACTTCTGGATAGTCGCATCAGGGTCTTCGAGGCTAGCTACCTTGATTTGTTTCTAGCTGATTGAAGAGATGGAAACGTTTTGGTAGCGATCAGATGATAATGGCTGGACAAGATGGGGAGGTTATTACTTTTAATAAAGTTCGCACAGTCTACTTCACTAAATTATTTTCCTTTTCAAATCATTCCGTTTTGTAACCAAATGTGAGTTGTAAAACGATTCCATTGTATGAGATAGGCGAAATAAGCCATATTTTGACAAAAGAAAATATATGAATAGTGATTTCCGGATAAGTGTTACAACGTCACACGCAAAAGTTTCAGTCAGTAGCACGGTGTCACAGCTGACTGTTTTTCACCTAAACACACGACACTGTTCTTGGGGTAATTGTTCCAAAAGCTTTGGCTTCAAAGTCGTCAAAATAGAAACGGCTTTTCTTCAGCCGATAGTTGAACGCCAGTAACCTGTTCACGGAGGACTTGTTTACATATGTAACGAGCGATCGTTATCATCAGTTTATGGTGCAACACCTGGGTTTGCCAACTCAAGTATTATTCGAGCACGAACGGTTTTCGTTCTAATACCTGGGAGCTACTTCCGAAAACACTATGCACCCTCTCTTCCATAACTGCTTTGTTGCTACGACAATCAGGATATCCACTTTGTGCTTAATGTTTCAGATGCCTTTTTGCACTCCCTGTCAACTCATCTCGAAACTCAACACTTCTGCACCCTATCACTGAGTTTAAGGTTCTCCTATTGTCCTGCTTGTTATAAAAAGCGACAAACTCAAACTGGCCCAAAAACGACTGATTTGATTCAATAAAATTAGATGCAAATGTCATACCCACATCACCGCTGAACCCCACAAGAAAATATGAAAGTGATTTGCCGACAAGATCTTGGGAGTTAACAACCATCTTATGTTTCCATGTCAACCCAGTCTTTGTTCATTCCTGTAACCTGTCGCACAAGATTCATTGAACTGAAAATTACGCGGTTTCTTTTTGAGTTGTCATTGTAACCGATACTTTTCATTTGTTATTATTGTTGAACTCATGATGTTATAGTATCTTGAACTCCATTTTTTGGAATACATTAAACCATTGTTTGAGTCTAGCTCCAAAGACAAACAAGTAAATTGAACCACCTTATGTCAAACATGATTACATCAAACACTACGGTGGATTTTAGTTTCGTTTTTAGCAAAACGTTAGTCATCTATTAGCACCCATTTATTCTTGCCTAAAATAATCCACTAAAGTGTGTCCCTGCAAAGCAAGTTAAATAATCTAGAATTCATAAGCCTGTAAGCAGTGATTGAGGACACCCTAAACTCATTTATCTGTTATGTTAATATGACAGTGTGTTACCATCATACAGCCTACAGTCTAGATGTTAATCCAAGTTCACCAATAATTGGACGTTCTCTAAGTTTTTAATGGCATTGTATTAGGTTGAAATTGCTACTGACTATTGGGGTAAAAACCAATTTTTCCAAATGAAATGTGTTTACTCTATCAATCTGTTGACTATTTTAAGAAGTACGTACTTGATTTTCTCTCGGTATATTAAGAGATAGATAGATCATCTAAATAACGGTTCCACACCATGCTAATAAAATAACCCACGTATAACAATTCATATGTACACAATATACCTGTTATCCACCGGGAATTCGCATTAATTACCTTTTTACTTTTCAGCTACTGCCTTGAATTTCTAAATAATTATATTGCTCCAATCGTGGTGGTTTTTGGCATTGTGGGGAATATACTTTCCATCATTGTGCTACGTAATCGCCGAATGCGCTCTCCTGTGTCTGTCTACCTCCTTAGTTTGGCTGTATTTGACAGTCTTTTACTTTTTTCTGCTGGCGGTCTGTTCCTGGAGCCCATACTACTCAGCGGACCATGTGCACATAATAGTTCTTTGTGCGTCAATTCAACCCCCATCACCTATCCATGGAACCAAACCAGCTGGTTTACCTCGGTGTACAAAATGGCCATCGCTCATTTGTTCTATCCGCTTGGTCTCACAGCCCAGATGGCTACCATTTGGATCACAGTCTGTCTTACTGCTGAACGATTCGTGGCCGGTTGTTATCCCTTACATGCTGGTGTTTTATCGTCCATACCCAGAGCTCGCATAGCCATCGTGTGTTGCGTTATTTTTTCCGTCATTTACAACTGTCCTCGATGGTTCGAATTATCTTACTTTGTCTTAGAAAAGGATTGTCACGAAGTGTCAAGTGCGCACTGTATATGGCACTCAATGTTGCGTGTAATTTACTACACGTGGGGTTATATTCTTTTCATGTTCCTTCTGCCTGTTTTGGCACTTACGGTGATGAACATAAAACTCATACAAGCACTGCGAAGATCAGATATATTTCGTAGTGAATATCGTGCTCCATGCCATTGTTCCAATACTTATCGCGGTTCACACTGTCAACAGCTTACTACAATGAGTTGGAACGTGACGAAGTCGACGCCGATTGTTAAACCAACATGGAGGGTACGATTATGTTGCCGGACACAAGATTCCACTACTCAAACTCATGATCATCACTTGCCGGTTGCTTCGAGTGTCAACCCATCGCGTCCGTTGCATGCAGGTGACAGGTGGAGCTTTGAACATATCGCGCTTCACTCCTTACCTACTCGGACGTTACCAAGGGTCGGTCCATCCGGACAGTACATTCGACCTGACAAGAATGTGACACGTATGGTGATCGTTGTCGTGGGGGTGTTTATTGCCTGCCAATTACCAGCCATGGTTTTTAATATTTATTTTGGGATTGTTTCTACACCAGAACCCGAAGGGGGCTGGTGTACGCTTTCAGCAATTCGAAATTTTCTTGTCGTAGTAAACTCAAGTATCAATTTTGTGGTCTACTGCTGCATGGGAGCAAAATTTCGGCGTAGTTTTGTTCATGTGATTACACCGTGTTTGGAAAAGCGCTCAGAGTCAAGTGTCGTCAGCAACCGGACAAATCGCGTATATGACGTCAACTGTGAAGGTTCTGACTGGGAAACACGCTTGCAAACTCCAATCCGTGGCTACATTAATATCGGTTAATTTTATAAGACATTCGAGAGAATGATCCTTATAATTTGTTTAGCTTATACATTCATATCAGCTATTGTGATTCTTGGGGAAACTAATTACAACTATGATTGTATGATTATTGATAATCTGACTATGAATATTTTTGAACTTCCGTCAGAATGATCGCGGGAAATTCAAGCAGTTTAGACATTTGAAAGGGAAGACGGACATCAGGAGTCTGACAAAACAGCGAACGAGTCCATGTTTTGGCCGCTTGATTATGTTATATCCGAATGAAATAACTAAACTTGGTGGGGTTTATACAACGTTTACTGATTTCAGCTGGCTGACAAGACATATGTTCCATTAAGCCTGCCCTTAGTAATAAAAGTAATTTTGTAACAAGAAAATGAGCAGGAGAACAACCCGACTAACTATTAAGTATAACGTGGGTGTACGTCAACATACAGAAATGTCGTGTATGTCTTCTCATTGTCGCAAGGTTTGTGATGGCTAATGTGTTTGGCGACTCAACTTGTTGTCCTAAACCTGTGCTTCAGCTCTGTTTTGAGATCATATGTGAAGAGAAAGTTGCCACAATCTTTTTAAGCTATAGCATTTTCCTCCATTGGGAGCTGATAGCGACCATACTATAATAATTTGTTTGTGAGGTGGCTATTTTTTTTGTCAAGAGCAAATTTCGTAAATAGCGATGGGGGTGACGAAAATTTCTATATGTTACGCAAGGCAGCCGTCTCTAGCGTCTACAAACTGCACTGATAATTGTCTTCATGCACGCAATTCTAATAGATATGGCTGTGAAGGGAATATGTAACCCGTTTTTTGCTCATAGACTTAAATGCTTGGTACGAGCAATACTGTTTACAAAGTGCACTTAAATGCGTAAATCTAGCTCAAGTTAAAGGTGCATCGGTGAGATAAACATGCTCAATAAGCAATGCGAGTAGAAGAGATGAAAGTGTCTGCCGAGAAACTCATGTACTAAATTTATTTTCTTAATCACTTGTGCACATTCGGTTGTCAGGCCAGGATTACTAAAAATACTCGCACCTAGGTCTTGTCATTGGCAGTACTACTTAGCATTTGCACACAAGTATGCATTCAATGCAGCCTGAGTGGGGGATGAGTTTAAACACTGTCAACTGATCTGATGACAGACTGCGTGATAACTACTTGCTCCCTGCTTATGCTCTCGTCAATCTGTTTGGCTGTTGACCAGCATAGTTACACAGCCCACCCAAAAGGTTCTTCTGGCGGCTGAGATCATGATTGATATTGGCAATTATCAACGATCGAAATCCTACAATATTTGCTTATAGTGACAATACTACAAATCAACACAGCGGTGAGGTTTTGCAATCATCAGTACGGTAAGAGACGTTGGGATGGGCAATGGTTGTGTTTATGACCATCCTGTTCGTATCATCATGGGGCAAAACACGACAACATTAACTCTGCACGGTTACAGCATATGCGATGTTCGTTGTGGGTGGATAACCGAGTATGCATAGAGGCAAGTTGTAATGACAGTCATTTTTCCTAACATTGCCAATAAGCTCACACAAGACAACATCTAACGTATAACTGAATCACAAAGTCGGTTCATTTGGCTGTTTCTCTGATCCTTCTGAACACCGTTCAAACTTACAGGTTTTTGGTACGTTCGCCAAGATTCTGCGCAGGATAAAACTGGGGGCATACTTCGGTTTAACTTATGAGTTTATGATATATACCTATAAAATGCTTCATAGTCCGATATAGGCAGCAACAATATGTAACTTAACGTTAAATCAAGCGCAGTCTACTCGATCGATCTACTTAGACTCAGGCAGTTACTAAACCAGATTAATAAAAACCCTGTAAAACTATCTCCACTGATAATTTTAATTATTTTTGTCCCTCAGTATCTGCCTGCTGAAAACGTTGGATTAACTAAGCATAGCCAGGAGATAAGTAGTAGACCCACGGTGGTCAGAATTATTTGATCTTTGAGGTTGCCGGCGATTTATACCAGTCTGACTCACCGAGAGTTTGCGCACAAAAATCAGTTTCTGTATGAAACAGGCGCAACATTACGCGTACCAGTCATATTCATTGCGTGTTTAGCATTCCACAACTTCGTTGTATTTACCAAGATAAGATGTCATCTAACACAGTTTATAAACAGTGTTTTCTGTCATCCGTTAGCCACTGTCGACCGTTCAACGTTTTGTAGCTACTTCTGTTGCGATGTGCACCCATTCAGTTAACAGCGACAACTGCCTCACAACAACTAATACTAATGTTCACACACCCAGTATTCAAACTGGTTATATGCGCACGGCTAACGGTACACAACGGCTGCAAAATCTCAAATTATATGGAGAAATGTATTTGTATTGCTAAACAAAGATAAATTAATCTCTCATATCCACTACAGTTTTTGACTGATTGTGCTCTGAGTGTTTTTATTAGTTAGTCATTGGAAAACCAACTGCTTAGGAGAAGCATGAACACCGCAGCAAAATATTCAATTTACTCATAGTTCACACTTTACCTAAAAACTATGTACCTTTCCGTTTAATTCACCTAATTATTGATTAGTGTCCGCAAGATACCCAATACTAAATGTGGCATTTTTGCTACGCATTAAATTATTAGAGTTCTGAAGTACCGAGTCTTTTTACCCGGCTTGTGGAGGCGGACGTAAGACATGTGTGCTCAAAAGTAGTTCCCATGCTGTGTAGCTAGATATACGACCAAATTTGTAATTTCCATATGTATATTGGTGAATGATTAATGTTTATTTAAAGTTTGCGTACTTCATTCTGAGATTGGAGAAGTGGCATAAACTGAATTCGGGATCATTCGTTAAACTTTAACGCAGTGTTCCACCAGGAATTCACTGCCTCAGAACGCACCATGAATGTAAACGTTACTGATAGTAAGGTGTTTGCTACCACGTGATATAACTCGCTATACCATTTTTTCTCGTAAGATCAGCGACGCACATTCTATGGCGACGAATATCGCCCTCCCCAGTTGTGGCCAATAGACACGGTAAAATTTTTAAAACAACTACCGACCTAAGCGCACACCTGCTGCCCCATCTAACTCTGTTGGAGAGTTGATTGATTCATTTGGACATCACCCACAGTGGACCACAGCTTGCGCATTCCCGTAAAAATTTTCCACTACCCCCTTCCTAAGAGAACTACCGTACTTGAGTTGCTCTTATGCTATGACCTTCAATATTGCATATCATGACGACCACCAGGAGTTAAAATCTGCCAGGCAGTATTGAGGTAACCGTAGTGACCACTGCTCGATTCGTTACAAACCATGCATAACCGACCTGTCACATATAAGCGCTCGGCCGAATCTGCCTGTGAATACTGCTCACACTACCCGGTCGCCTCTAAAGGGAACAGAAAAAATGCATAGGATTTCGCAGTAAATGCGGAGATTTTTCCAAAACTATGTCTCAACAACAAGCAATGAAGCCAACAGAGAAATAGCATATCTTTATCAGGTAGGGTAACGATCGAAACTCTCAAAACACTGTAGTTTAATAGAGAGCGTCAACATCGAGATATGTGCTCTATTTCGACCATATCTTTGGGATCTATCACTTCACTATGCACAGATCACAATGAACAACATCCGCATACTGGCAGGTATCTTGGTAACTGACGGACAGCTTAGAACTGAGGACCAGCATGGATTGATAGTCCAACTAGACAGATTATAAGACACGATATTTCCCTCAGAGAGTGTGATGCCACGTGCGGGAGCTTACCTGCAGATAGTAAAAGGCTGTATTTATGCACGGAAAGAGTTAAAAATCAGAGGGCGAGTGATTAGAGCCTCCAGGGAGATCTCATTAGTCTAACCACATCATTTCGGCTTTAGAGTGTTTGTCATTTTTCGTACGTCGCATCATAATACTCAAGAGCAGGGTAATAAAAGGTGCAAGTCTCATACGACATTCACTGGTGTCGTGACGCCATTATCCAGCAGTGTCGTTTTACCTCACACCAGCAGGTGTCACTCTGCTTCACTCGGCTTCATTAGAATTTCTACTTTCATTTAGATTCATTCAGTTGTTTCTTTAAATTTTTGAACCGATAAATACTGAGACAGTAGCCCACAAGCAGAGATATATTACCTTGCCATATCAGTGTATGAACCTAGGAACTTACATTAGAACCGAACTTAGTGTTTACTATTTTAGCCAGTGAGGTATTGGACACACCTGAAAGGCTGTTCCTTTCAATATCGCTACTCCTTTAAGCCCATCTCCTTTGTCTTTATAACACCTCATTTGTGCTTAAAATTTCTTATATATCCATTCCATATGAGTGTTCGAAATGCTACTCCTTAAAATATCAAATAATTCATCCCTACTTGACTGTCTCCACTAATAGTAAATTGTACAAAAGCAGCACTTCAGTAATGCCCTAAGGTCAGTGGTATGGAGTGCGTGTAAGGAAAATACGGCTTAGTTTGGCTGACTGTCTTCCAAGAAAGTACACACTGCTTGATACTTTTTGGTGCACTCCGATGGCCATAGTTCATCCGTCTGGTGATCTCAGTGTTTTACGTTAATGCCTCGAGATGGTACTATTTGCGGTAGCACACTCCGTGCAGAAGTAATCGTGTCTTGTAATACATCCGTCTATATTATTGGTACATGCTGGTTCCCAGCCCTGCACCACCCCTCAGATAACAGTTGGTATTGACTGAGGTTAGCGCACAGTAAAATAATGGAACTATTTGAGGTGGTCGAAACAAACCACGCAGGCTTGTGTACACGAACTCGACCACGTTACAGTGGTGTGGGAGTTACGCAAGCTAACCGGTTTTTAACCATTCTTTGTTAAACCTTATAGATAAATCTGTATTCTGAACTGTTAAGAAGCCTTTTTGAACACTCTGACATCGCCGTCTCTCTCTCTCTTCCCGGAAACTGCAGGTGTGTTTGTCTGTAGACCGCACGCGGTTTACTTGGCTGAAGCCGCTTAAATGAGCTCCTTCGGAAACGATAAACCATAACCCTAGAATAAACGACAAATATTTCGCCGCAACCGAATATACGGGGTCTGAAAACATTCTCGATTTGACGGTTAGTGCAGTATTAACGGGTGAAGATGGAATGATCGGTTCATTTCAGTAAAAACGCTGGTGGAGTCGCCACTGTCCACAAATGTTTTGGGCGTACGATGCTGGACGGCCTTTCAGAAAAAGACAAGTGATTGCCTTGGGAAGGAATATTCGGTGTAGCTGTTTCGAGTACATACATGTCTATGACTGAAGTTCTAGCCCAGGCTGTGGCAACGACATGCGCTACTGCTGAGCTCTAACAAGAGCAAAAATCCAAGATTATGCTTCCGTTTGAAAAGGCCCAACCAAACCGCCCATGAGAATGTGGCAGGTTTGATCATTCGTGAATGATGCTTAATCAATATTTGTAAATAGTTATTTACGTTATCTGAAAAAATAATACATCCGAGCCAGTGGCACAGTTGTGCGAAATGTGTGAAAAAACAGACTGCTTTGCGTTGTCTTGCGTTTCAACACAACTACCAAGGGAAATCTGTAAAAGATGTCTGACATCTGGGTGTCAGAGTGTAAACGTTACTAGTTATGCCTACAAACGACCAACGTTTTAATTCCCACTTAGACACCATCAACACTTGATCACAGCCCGCTGAACATGATTCAAATGTTTAACATATAAACCATGCTCATGTGATTCAATTAAGGTAGTCACTTCAATCTAACTGAGAAGTTACTCATCAGTAATCTAGAATATGGCCTAGCAGGTTTAATCAGACAGGAGATTCCGACCTGTCTCCGAAGTGTGAATCGCGGAGTTATCGATGGAACTTAACAGACAGTAACTGTTTCGCCTATCGAGACGGTTATTAGCGCCATGAATAACACACTAGCCTGAAAAGCACGACGATCGGAGTGAAAAGTCCGGCTTGGACGAGTATATGCACAACTGATGAGCTCCAATAATAATTAAAGTCGAGTCCAGTGATTTCTTTCAGACTGGTCTAGGCTAAATGCCCATCTGAATGTGAGGGCTCCGAGCAAGTGTAGGTGATTTTCAAGTTGAAGTCATTCGATCCCCCTAACTTCTATAAAGCCAATTATATGCCCACGTTGTGGCTGACTCTCCTCAAGGGTAATAATCTTTCCACAACATGGGCAATGGAACACTATGCATGGGAAGTAACCGCTCAAAGTAAGTCAATTTTTCCATGCATAACTGGTAATTATGGTGAATACCTGAATGTCTTATAAAGTAGTTAAGATTGAGTTACTTATTTCAAGAAATTGGGTTACATCGAATTTTTATTCTACTCCCGTCAATAATTGAAGAATTCCTGGCTTCAAGATGGAAGAAAGGTTGGTTTTTGCCATCTGAACGGAGAGAAACTTAGTAACTTTCAGATGGGCTCACCGTGAAGTACGACAAACTATTGGTTGACAAAACATGGCTGTATACTTTTCATTTTGAAATGGCATTGCTCGTTCCGTGATTTCAGCTCGTAACTTATCAGTGGTTTGCAAGCTAATCTGCATCTGCTTGAAGGCTTGCGCTCGAACAACTAGTGGATATATTATATTTATGTAGCAAGCGTCATACATAACCTTTCTGTTAGGGTAGAGGCATCCTAGTTGCCCTTGTGTCAAACAGTTGACATTTTGCAGCAGATTCCACGATCAGGTAGGACTTTCCGTCCTCCGCATTCGAAATGAAACCCTTGAATGAAGGGTTTTCGCTTGTTGGAAGTGTTCACTTGTATGCATATTTTCCGGTAAACTGGATTCGAATTCTTCGTGAGGCAGCCACAAAACTCAATTCAGGCAGAACCGAATCATCCGATGTGAACCTGTGGATATGGTCGTTCATGAGTGGTGATTAGGTCGCCGAGTCTTCTCAAAAGAAGACGTAGATAATGTAGAGGCAACCTCAGTGGAACAACCAGGAGCAGGACTTCCATGTAAAGCAGAAACCACGAATTTCGCTTCACCATCTCAGCAGTGTTTTTGATTAGTAACGTGTAGTCATGTTGCCTCGAAGGATGATAACACCACAGTAATATTTCTGAGTGTGTAAGCCTCAATCACATATGAACAGCGTTGAAGGCATACTAACAATGAATGTTCGTTAACAAAAATTAAATGTTGCCAATGTGGTCACACTAACCAAGCATATGAAAGCTCTTGTGACAATTTTTCATTCATTATAATAACTTATTCCGAAGAGTATCTAATCTTATGTAGAAAGTTCCTGTTCACTACATCAGTTTATGTTGCGTTTTAAATGGTACGGCATACCTCAAACTGATATACGGAGGCTGCCTGTCAGTAAGTGTGCAACAAATCGACTAACCCGTTGTTTTCACACAAAAAATGAACGGGAATACTGTTCATGTAACATCCTACATTTTAATATGGACTCATGAACACTGATTTTTGTCTGGAGTGTATACTCAATCGATGTAAAATATTCACGAAAATCAGTGTCGGGATGGCGGCATCACGCAAGTGTAAAACTGACAATCAGGTGAGTTGGCGAAAATGCTAGTATATATATATATATATATAATGTGTAGCGTAGCTTGATTCAACAATTATTACGGGGAATTTTCATTCTTAGTTTTAAATAACACATAATCAGACGATGTGGTGTCAATCAGCGCTAGATCTTTGGTCTATTTTTGCTTCGAATAAGTCAATTAAATAAAATCGGTTCTATTCGCGACCTGAACGTTTATTACCACGGTGTGACCCGAATGTACTCAGAGTTTATTTTATGTATATAGACACAAACAAGATAAACACTGTCCAAACTACCTTTCAGTTCTTTCAGCAGCTTTTCCGTGCGAAGCGCTCAGATTTTATAACCGTTCGAAGGAGATTTAATTAAGTTTCCGGAAAATAACCGACTTATTTTTAGTACGTGCGTGCAAAATTAGTTTGGTTACGTCATCAGTGTACAGGCTATAAGAAATCACGAGTAAAAGTGCGCATGACTGTTTTCTTCGTCCAGCGTTCTGAAATGATATTTTACCTCGGGAAAGATGTGATTTTAAACACCTTCCCTATGTAGGTTCAGTAAATTAAATTTCAGGCAAATTTCATCGACAATATTTTACAAACCTTTTAGACCAATATAACGGAATCATCATGTCGAAATCCCCGGACTGAATAGTCATCAACACTGTGTTCCACATCCAAGAGTTTCCATTGGATCTAAACCTTATCTGTGTTTCTATACAACATTAACACTGTTTGGTATCTCATGTAGTCCACTTTGCGGTCTGTGGCTCTTGTTGTCGGCCATTCTTTAGGTCTCGCAGCAGAAGTTAAGTCTAGCCTGTAATATGTTGACCACAGGCCGTCCCACTGAACGACCGAAACGTCACTCAACCATTATCAACACTTTACTGGATGTGACGAACTTTTTGAGCCGGATTACATACTGTACACACATCCTCATTCTTTGTTGTTGAAACAAAGCCTTCCGTTCAATGGTCTCGCTCCCTCGGGACTAACTCATTACACAAAATAAATAGTGTGATTATTCTTGCTTTATATGAGTTAAAAGGATGATGGATGAAACCGATGGAAATAGTCCATCAAACGAAATATTAATTGGCCAAAGTTGTTGACCGCAAGATATAACGTGACATTGGTGATTCAACAAACCATCAATATCTCTATAGCAACGCGGAAAACCTTTGATAATACATCTCATTCAGAAATGTATGTCGCATGTAATTCACGGAGAGAAAATTTCAACACTTAACTTACTTTTGATTATCTACTGTGTTTTTTGGTAATTCTATCATACCTCTACCATACGTAATGCCACCTACGCTCCCAATAAACCGTATGTTATGTTCACTACTGATTTCACATGTTTAAAATTCTTGTTCCGTGTTCGGTTTTAAAATCTGTGAAGGCGCTTCGAGAACACTGAGCTCCGCACGATATCCAGACTTCCAGTTAACCTCTCGTCCCACACAACGCGCACATTTGAAAAGAATACAGGCTTATCCACAAACTGATTAGGAAATGTTTAGTTAACTTTTCTGTGAGCTGCATTCTAACATTCGTTCATCCTTTCCCCATATACAATGTAACTTTACTTGCTTCCGATTTGTTAATTCGCTAACATGCACGTAATAGTAAATATCTGCGTTGACGTTGCTAGTGAAAGCACTTCCTTGGAGAGTAACAATCAATCTCAGAGCTCCGCTTACGCTTTAGGATTTTCTGTTATTCTTATCCGTAATGCCTTAATGTTGACATTCTAATCCAGTAGTCGCAAAATAAAATTTGAGAGTATTTGCTTAGGCCCTTATGATTCAACCTCGCTCTGAAGTTGTCAAACCGTACTGGTGGCATCGGAAGTCACGTGAACGCAGAAGCCAACAGTGCAAATTGAACTACACAGGAGGTGAGTTGTATAAAGCCGAATAACTTACTTTGCACAAATAGGTTTAAAACGTTTGACAACAATCTGATAGAACGTGACAGCTAAGCACATTCGATGGAATGGTTATCATCGTAGACAATCAAACAAGGATGACAACAGTTCCTGAAATTACTTCTGACAGTTAGTGAAGTGATTTTGGAGGGAAAGTAAACTCCTGCGTAGATGTCACTTTCGTGCACAAGTTTAAAAGTAACTAAAGATGTGGAATTTTCTGATTATTTTTGAAACAAACAGTAGAATGGTTCAATGAATCTGATATTCCTTTCATGCACATGCTATTAGTGTTTGATAACGATAATAATAATAACAATATCTTAAATGACTAAAAACATTTTAGTAATAGGTGATGAAGGCTAGACGAAACCGCAATCTCAACAGATCCCTGTCACAGTACCTGCAACTACTTCACGGAATGTCACTTGACTCCTGAACAATCTTTCTAATCAACTATATCAATTTCGTCTATCCTCCTGTCTAACTGACCTCTTCTCACTTAAGCCGGCATTTGGAACTTAGTATTTCTCTGTGTACGCTTGACAAGTGGCCTACATTCTCCAGAATTGTTCAGTTGCTTATGCTTTGCCTAGCACTGAATTTTAAACCGGTTCTGATGAAGCCTCTGTCACCAGCGTACCGTTATCAACAGACCAAATCACGCATTGCTGACTATATTTTATTTAATGTTATTAACAAGCATATTGCATTATTCACGCAGCAAATGATAATACACCCAACCTTTTTAAATATCGCCTCCATCAAACATCCCACTTTTCACTTGATCTAGTCTCATCCCATGCATTTATGTGCATCCGGCAGGTCATGTGTGTAGCAGTCTAATAGGTGGCTTATTCCACTAGGTTCCCGAAATTTCCCTTTGCCACGCATGCAAACTCACCATACACCAAGTAATGCGATAAACAGCAACTAGCTTATGGTTGTCGAACATGCATATGCTGATCTTGTCCAACGACGTCAACACCCACGCATGCGACAATTGGTTGTTTTTCTGTCGCATTGTACGGTACGTGACTGTCTCGTGGGGCCGTGGATAAAACATAGCAGTGTAAGTGAATATTTCTAATTAAGAAAACTGATCAATCGGGGAAAATGTAAACAGTTTAAGAAACTTTCTTGGTCGACAAGCTACAGATAGCTCCCTGGCGATGTTATTTGGTGCCCCGCATTAATGTTCGTAAACCAATTACGGAATAAGGATTAAGTGAGCAACAAACGAACAATGAAACATGTTTTGAAGGTGCTAGTTTAAAGCGACTCGGTCGTTTGATGATGTAAACGGCACTACATTTCAGTGGTTCACAGACTGCTTAATAAAAGATGAAGTCCGTGTTATAAAGAGCACTTTATGATATAAGACAATACATTTTACCAACCTGCTACATCCTAGGGAGATCAAGGCTTTGGATGATTGGTTACGACTAGTTTTAGTGGTACCCGATAAACAAGGTGGTGGCTTACCTGATGACAGACTGTTCTACGCTCCTGAACACAGCCGACTCCTACAGGAGAAGGTTGGGCACACTGATGAGTACTGACGAGTTACGTTCTAAACGAGTAGACAATTAGGAAATTTTGTAGTTACGTGACCAGTCTATTTTCGTCCATACCTAGGAAGGTCGAATGTGTTAGTGATTCTGAAAAGGTGGATCAAGTCCAGGTAAATCCAGCAGTCCTACCAACTGGTAACTATGATTGTGTACAAAATACAATACACCAACTTAGGAGATTTGCTTTGGCTCACAGGGTTCAGTGTATCAAACTGACTGAATGTATTCAGGAACTTGATGTCGTTTTCCTCGGTGGTTCACAAAAGTTACAAAACTAACAGTAGTGTAAAAGTTACGATGTTTTCAAGAAGTAAACATACAAATTCACTGGGTTATCTGAATTCTGGGAGGATAAATACAGGGAACAACATTTTGTTCCGATTTGGGATAATGGGCGTACACCGGTGCGCTTAACCAGTTGCTGCACGGTGTTTCCTGTGGTTTATTCTGATCAGCTCCTGCGTGTTTTAAATTGACAGATGTGTTTTATCCGACCGACCATCGAGTCTACTAGATTCAGTGGTGCCGGAATTGGGGAGATTCATTCGTCTCGTTTGCCAATCCGTACTATTTTTTACAGCGGGGTTTTGTCAGATTTTACTTACATATATTCTAGGATGCTCTGCCATGGAGTAAATGCTGACACATTCAACTTAAACCAAAGTGGTAGTAATCAACTGATCGTCATTTTCACAGCCTCGCCGTTTGTCCACATCTTTCGGTTGGAAAGTCATGCTTTTGTTTGCATTCCGTGTCCACTAGTTCGCTCTACCCTGCTGCTTGGTCCGCTCCATAAGGCCATTAATCAGGGTCGTTCGCTTCCACTGGACTGTTACAAGCTAATGAGACTTGTATTGCTACTAAGTAGTTTTACAGACCTGGCGATGAGACCTGATGAGACTCATTTATGAAGAATGAGGGCTTCGGCTGGATTCGAACCAGCGACAGAAACAGTATGCTCAAGCGAGGTAACCGATCTACCAGGTAAGCTATAAAGCCACATCAACGGTTCGAAAATCCCCCATTTGGTCTCCGTTGCCCACCCGTCCCGCGGCCCTCAAATCTACCAAATTATCCAGGGGATCGACTGTCCAGTAGGGTTTCTCAAGAATTGCCAGACAGACCAAATTGCAATAAATTCACATAGATTCTGTGTCGTTCTTCGGTGTGTGCGTAAATTAATTGAATCATGGTTCTGTGACTATATTGTGTGTCCCATTGCGTGTTGTAATTAATGCACTGTTTAAACTTAGCGGTGTGATGGACACAACGCGGTTGCAAAACACGCCCTCAGACTGACAAGTGAAGTGTAAGTTGTAGTTACCAGTGGGAAGTGGCAATCCACGGCTTACACTCAGCGTTGAGCAAACTAAAGTCGAACGTTTCATGTGGTATTTGTGATACATCACAACAGCCTGCAACTTACCTTATCAACTATAGTCTGCACCCAGCGTAGCGTTCCATACAACCTTATTTGAAACAGAACGTCACAGCTCGATAATGAGGTCACAAGACCGGAAAAACGTAGGCAGCTCAGAAGTTTGGAATATTATTAAAAATTTTCGGATCAATGGAGGTTTTAACAACACGTTGTATCTCATCAGCCGCTTAACGTGTAACAACCAAGATAGTTGCATTCAATATCGAGGGCACGAGTAATACAACACTCGATAAAATCACTTCAACGCGGCGGTGGGTTATGTCTAAAGTCCACAACAGATTAATTACGGACACCACGGGCAACCGGACGAGGAATGGCAGACGAAAAGGAGAAGGCGTCGACCACACGCACAAACTGGATAGATGTGCACACGACGTGTGAGTGGAAACTGGCAGTGTATTGTGGCCCGGAATTCCGGTTCCTAAACGCAAGTGCACACGTGCCGTAGGAACGAGCGAGTTGAACAATAAAGGTCGTGTTTTACTGAATGACGTTTTGCTATTACACTATGACAACGTCGATCCAGCCGAAATGTTAGAGTAGATCTGAACGTCACAGATGAAGATGCATCAGTTCCTGTACAGTAAGCACAAACCACTCAAGTCACGTCAACCCAATAAAGTGCCTTATGCACTGTTTATGTCAGTTTGGTTGTTTAACACGGCTTTACCATTACACAAGACTTAACGGCCGTCGTTTCATACTGAAGTGATAAATGAGTTTACCACGTTCGTATTATGGCCTGTTATGAGGGTGAGCTTCACTATAATTATCTTCGAATTTTTGTCCACATGAACGCCCAGCTATTCATCCACCGAATTCGTGTATTCGTAAATTCGCTAACTTAAGCGACATCTCCGGTGCAATTCAGCATGCATCTCACTCATTCCTCAAATCAACCTTGTCCATTGTTTTCAGTCTGATAAGCGCATTATGCGAGAATTAATGAAAGCAACCTTTACATTCTGCCCCAAGCAACCATTCGGCGATCGACCCGGCCAACTCCTCCACCGTGTTAGCATGCTGGAACAACCAACACATTTTCGACAACTGTTAAAGCATACTAGTCGAACAGATCAAGCACTGTTGTGTTCGTAATAGACATTTGCGGACGCTATTATCGTCTCCACATTTTGACCCACCTCAGTCATACCGTTAGTTTATTGCCTCCTTGCTTAGTGAAACTGTTAAACCAAAATACAGCCTTCTCAAAACACATAAAGTTAAACGAGCAATAGCGAACTGTTTCCCTGTTTCTATTTTAATATGACTTGTCAAAATATTCAAGACACACAAGGACATGTCTTTTGACCAGGAATTTCGGAAACCATACTGAAAAATCTACGTACCTAATGAATTCATCATAATTCTGAAAACTCCGACTGCCTTGTTTAATGCTTCACGATAGAGAATGTAAGGAGTCACTGGATGCTCTGCGTTAAAGTTCATTATTTTCTGTTAACTGAAAATATCTGTTTTATTTGTTTTCTTCATTGTTTGCTGGCAACTGAGGAGTACTGGAAAGAAGAAAGTCCACGAATCGTCTTTTTCTACACTGTTAAAAGATAACCATATACAGGTTAATAAACTTTATTAGCCTTGAGAAAAAAATAGGTAAAGTCGGCAACATCTGTGAAAGACTACTCAGTGTTTCACATGAAATTCGAAACATCACGCCAGAAGGTGCTTTCCTTAACTATCCTATCATCTGAAGTCACTAACCCACACCACAAAAATACTTATGAAAAATAGGTTTTTAGGAATTGTCAAAATCAGATGTAAAACTGGCTTAGACGAAATTGCGAAACACACGTACAGTGATACCTTGTACTGTCCCAAATGCAATACACCAAATCAGCTCCATGAAAACCTTGCCCTATGAGCGAGCATGATTCGTTGAACTACAGACAACAGCACATTGGACGCGGTCTAGCAGATCAGTGGGGTACAGCACAGTAGCTGTCATCCGGGTTTCCGGAAAAGACAGTCGGTTGAAAGAAGTTAGTTCTACTTCCAATACAACGACAAATTCAAGGCTGAATGCACTTGAAAAATTCTACAATTCTGATTCCAAACGTACGAAGTCGGAACTTCGAAATTTCGTCAAACATTTTCAAAAATTAGAATATGCTTTACCTTTTGAAGTAACAGAATAGAAATACGAGACGATGAAATATAGCTATACCTAAACAAGGAAAGCACAGAATCTAGCGCCCGACACTTAATATAACAACGAGTTTTTCTTAACAGTCCCTAGCTTGCATTGAACGTTTTAACAGAAATCGTTCGAATATTGTTGCAATGCTTAAACTAAGTAGTTCACACAGTGATGAGAAGGTCACTTCCGTTCAACTTAAATTGGTTGAATTGTTGTGTTTCATAGGTGACCCATTGATATTTAATTACTGGAATAAACGTAAAATTGCTGCATCGATTAGGGGTGATATGATCCTCGTGACGAATAGGTCCGTTTTGGTGAGAAATCTGAAGACACGCAGAGGCTTAAGAAAACATTCACAACTAAGGATTTAGGTTAGCTGGTTACATATGACAGCTAACAAGATCCGCATTCTAGAGTCACCATACTAAAATGCTTCGGCTTGTGTAATCTAACGGTACATGTGCCACTGCGAGTCGTTTTCCGATAAAACATTGCCTTTTTACATTATTTCTACTTAGTAAAATGTGTCATCAGATTCGTGGCTTACATCAGGTGTTAACCCTACTGCAAATTTATGGCGATTACACGAATTGGTTATTATACAGCAACGAATGTCTGAGGTTATGACTGCTCTAAACTTGAAACAATATACGTAATCTCAGGAGTAAGCTGAAGTACCGTAGATACCTTCTTCAAAAACGGGAAGACATTCCGGACGAAAACTTTGAAACTGGATTTATAGACTTATCAAACCTGTTGTAGAATTTTTTCAAGTGTGCAGACTACCAAAATGTTATCAGTCTTATTCGGCTGTGTTACTGGATGTGACTGAAACAGTTCGATTGTCAATACAAGATATTGCATGCTACATTTTAGACAGCTCCCGTCGAAATGAGGTACTAGGCATGAGTTTCGTTTATGCCACAACTCGTTGGTTGTGTAGATCCTTACCAAAACAAGGGTTTAAATAGCGACCATTTTCAGATGACATAATCAAGCTTACCGCTGCTTCCTCGACCTCGTTCTATGCACGGGCGAACTTTCGCATTTCCATGCTTAACCGTATTTATTCTCCAGTACAGTTCAGATTATCCGATCTTCTCGAAAAGAGATACACCAGCTGTCTTACTAATTCCCAACATCAACTCCATGGTCTTCTCATCAGGTTAAGACAGTAAATTGGTAAACGTGTCCTGCAATCGATTGATTACTCCAGTTCAGTGCTTCTTTCCGAGAAGATTTGACTAGAAAGTCTGTGTTAACGGGAAAACTATCATCACCTGTTAATAATGACCTACTTACAGTTAAGTTTCTATTTGCAATAGTCCTATCTATATAATATACTAACATGCACATCACCAAAACGAGGAACTTCGGCTCAGTAGTGACATGAACAGGGTGGTCTTAAAAATTTCTACTGAGGTGTTTATCTTCTTACCGGACACACTGTACTGAGATTTGAGAGACTACTTGAGAAATTGACCGGACTGATTACAAAGAAGCTAGTTTGATAGCTTATCGGCTGGTGCTGGTTTTATTGGTCCGTCGCTCAACGTTCGTCTTTTATTGCCCGGGCCGCACATGTTGGCTGATAACTTCAGTGATTTGTGTCCAGGTTAGAAATAACGAGTGAACCAAGTGATTTTCGTTGCATACTAATGAATCAATTAGGCTGATACAATTAGCTTTTACAGAGGGAAATCTTCTCGTGAGGATCACATGACTGACCATTTAAAAGGGTTGAATAGCGTGCGTTTGGTGCCACCTTTGACCAGATGAGTTAAGGTAACGCTGTAAATCCATCGTGTTTAATCACAGAAACTAACGCATCTCTTTTATAAGCTATCTTGAAGCCTAACTGCCGTAACCAGCCCCATGAACCCACACGTGAAAGAAAAGAATGGAATCCGCTAAGTACACGAATGTGCAAATTACCGTTGCAGACGTGTTATCCTACTGATGAGTCGATACTATCGTCAAGTAAAGACGTAAAGAACAGGGAACACAAGTACATAAACTATAAATTAACGAAGTGTCCAAAACTTTCCCCACGGCTTTGCTTGCACAAATGCATCTTTCTTAGGCACACGTTGCCAAGTAACCTTGCAAATTGCGTTGCATACCGAGAGTAAAACCACTTCTGTAGTCACCTCTTGTGGATCCTTTTTGAGCTGGCCCCACTTCGCAGAATATACCTAACAAAACAGACATCTGTTGATGTATGCGGTTGGCCAGTCATGAACATTGCTGGTCACAACAAACTTCTCATCAGACTTCAAACTGACACAGGAAATCGATCGCGTGTCTTAATGGTTTCCTACATATTTTTACCTCAGATGGCATAAGTAAAAGTCAGCTCGCTGCGCTGTTCGACTGTCAGGTTACCGGCGCTTGCCTGCGTTTCAAGAGTACGGTATGGTTATCGCATAATACATTCGTCCAGACCAAGTTGTGCACGGCTGCTGTCCGACACGCTGGGCTAAGAAGTGTGTGATTCGACAGAATTCAACATGGCCAGAGTCAAACAGACACACAGATCGAATAAGTCGACTCAGGACCCCCACGTCCGACATCCCTTTGATTAATTGCAAGTATAGATTCTAAACCGTCATCAGTAGCACTTACACTTACAGTCCGTACAGTCTTCAAAAGTTAGGTGTGTTACGCCCATCAGC
Source organism: Paragonimus heterotremus (assembly GCA_013368495.1). NCBI lineage: Eukaryota > Metazoa > Platyhelminthes > Trematoda > Plagiorchiida > Troglotrematidae > Paragonimus > Paragonimus heterotremus. The sequence continues at coordinate 98,501 of LUCH01000075.1, read as the reverse complement.
TCGTCCCTCTCAGTTCAAACAGTACTCACATGTATCCACATGTTATTCTAGGTCCTAATCACCTAACCAAAGCCCGCACGATAAGTATGTTTTGTGTCGACTCAAACTAAATGGCCTTTGCATCCTGGATGTGCCGTTTTTAAGGATGAAGCAAGATTCCAGAAAACAAAATAATCCAACCTGGATAACATTTTGAACGAACTGTCTACATCAATTTCGATAAAGCAACAAAATGCCTTCATCACTGATAAAATGATCCAGTAAAACAAGTTGAGAGGAAATGGAAAGGCACGCCTAGTTAACGAGGCCACAAAACTGAGAGGGGCCTAGAGCGCTTATTGTTTCCACAACATATAGAATGTCATAAGTGGCGCGATAAACCTAAAAACACAACATCACGTGTCTCATATTCTAGGGAAAAATTGCTAAGTTTTGATCAGTCTTCTAGTTATTTGTAAATATGTTTCGTTCGCGAATACAGTATTTTTATCTA
>LUCH01000075.1:59443-97553 GCA_013368495.1 Paragonimus heterotremus | reverse complement strand
CCAGAAATGTGTCTTTTTACCAGCGGTGCTGGACGCAGAGAGAACGCAAGGCTCGCGAACCGAGAAGTATGTGAGAGTTGTATTTCGATTAATTTGGTTTTAAATGTTGGCTGTACATGAGAAGTTGAGGTGAGTGAAACGTGTGAATGATAATCAGAATTATGAAATAGAAAATAGTATAGAAAACGTTACAGTGTGAACAGCCAGGTGTTATCGATCGTGGTTCGTGGTGGCCAAAGCACTGAGCCGATGGGACTGAGTGACTTTACTGGAAACGTGACCACAATCCCCCATCCACAGTAAGCTAACCTGGCTGTGATTTTAGGGGTGTATGTATCTGTTTACCCACCAATCCGGTTAGGTTGCGGACCCATTGATCTGGACTCCAAATTTTGTTGTCCGGTTTATAGTTCCGGGGCATGTGGTACATATGAACTTTGAGGGTAATGGGAGATTAGCGAAAAAAGAAGGTACATCTTACGATTATTTGCAGTCACTGGTGCTTGCTCCTCTCACAAAACGATATACAAATGATGAAGCTTGAGCTGCTAGCAGACACGCTTCAGTAACTCAATCATTCAACGCGCACACACTGCGAGAAGACATTGAAGAGGACGAGGAATTCTCACTAGGATGCTACCAACGGCCCATTGCGAAAAACGTTCACTCTACATCAGGCACATCAGTGGCGATCCATCGAGGGGTCCAGTTAACAGATTTTGTCTTCATCACAGGTCATGGAAGAGCATATGCATACATACTTATTCACGTCTTATAGGGATACACTAACGTATTGTGCTCGGTGTATGCATCTTGCTCAGCCAACCAATAGCAGGAAATAACGAGGTGTGTGCCCTTGAGGCACGCCATTCTACTGGATAACCAAACCCGGATAAACCTGAATAATTACAGTTCAAAGCGATGGCCAGAGGCTATGGTATTTGCACACCAAAAGCAACCAGAAAAAAGATAACCCTAGAAAATTTTGTATAGACCTTTTAACTTCAGCTATGTTCTCTACAAAATTCATTAAAGTGGCTTGAAAACCTGTTCAGACACAGTCACTTCCGGCTGTTCGAATACCACGATATATATACATATATCCTCGAATACTATCGTTCTCGACTACATGTTCCCTGCAGCTTCTGTTCGGTTGGTTTGCATAAGCTTCTAATCTACGCCAAAAATTGATCAGGTAATTTTGCATTAGTAAGACACTCGACAGAAGTCAAAGGATCAAGTGGACGGTGTGAAACACTGTCAGAATGTACATCGCATGCATTGCGTTTCCTTGACAGAAACGTGCTCATCACCTTGATTTAGTACAACACTTTCATTCAAATCAAGTTAGAAGTCCCACAGACTATGGCAAACACAAAGTGAACATTTGTCTCAAAACTGCAAGCTTGTATCTACTTGATTCAGAAACAAACGAAAACCAGGAAATCTTATGTGGACTGTACTTAACTGCAACTACTGTCGTGGGCCAAGAGAAGGGATGGTGTAAGGGTTATTTATTCAAGAAAGCCACGCATGGGTTATGCGTTTCAACATGGTAACAAACAAATACACTCGTCTACGTACGGTGCTGGTCCAGGATCGTCACGGTTGCCACAGAGGTCAATGCTCAATTCCTGCAAGTAACGTGAACTATTGCATGGTATGTTGCACTCCGATGTTTCTTCTTGTATATTTCCTGCGGCTACTCCAATGTCAAAATCCATGTTCTTGTCCCACTGCTGAATAGCAGTGGTGTGAGTAGTATAGTTTGATCGCTTGTCCTCACCACACTACTGAGCGAACCAGACGAAGTAGTTTCGTTTTTAAACTGTAACGGAGCAGTCATTCTCGTGGCACGAAAGTGGATTACACTAAAAGCGTACTCAACAGACGGGTCTGCCTATCGTTGGAAGCACAAGTTCAAGCGCAGTTTGATTTCCACTTGCAATGACAGAGCAGATTTGTGCCCGTATTAACGAATGGACGAGCATGTTTTCTAGTAATTAATAACTGCAGTGGTAGCACATTCGAAGAACAAAGCTTCATCTATCACCATACTCAGAATAACAAGTGATTTAGTGGAGACAAGAAATAGCATAACCGAAGAAGCCCCAATCATGGATAAAAAGGGTCAGGCAGAACATTGTTACAGGTGTACAAACGATGTCGCGGAGGCACCTGGTTCGTCGTGCTTTAACACGTCTCACGAATTTCGATCGACTGCTATCTACTCAGTGAACTTGGAATCAGACCCCAATTTTATACTCGTGACCCAGTCGTTTGAGCTACGCTCACCTTTAATCGACCGTCAATGTAACTGAATAGAACGGAGAAGACTAGTGGAGTGCAAAGACACATTGAAGCCCATTTGTTTACACCAAGTGCAGACGCACCAACATATTGGTGGACTTGGTTCGTTTAATCTGTCCACCTAGCAAGGCAACTTCAGTGCGTGCGTATTCTTTCTGCGTAGATTTGTAATTTGCTACAGGTGATGATAAACCACAGATGAACTATAACACTGGATTAAATGCGATGGACGCAAGCTATAGTAGTTGGTTAGGGGCTGGAAATAGATTCCCACGATAAACTCTATGACGACCGTTGTTGTGAACACCTACCGGATGAGCACCATGCAGTTACGCCGAGCTACCTGAACTGTTTTGAAATCAAGCTGTTTATAACACTTGTCCTGGGACCAACCGGTCATTAATTGCTCAATGACCTGAACGTTTACATAGCTAAGGTGGTCTTGCTCGTTTCATCCCACGACCGATGGGTGCTTGTTAGGCCTAACTTATGTTCAACTTGACGGTCAGTTGCTCATTTTATACCGGCTCTAAAACCAAACAGAATCAGCGTATAGTGTTTCTGGATATCTGTACACATCTATTCCGCAGATACAAAACTCGACGCTTTTTCTGTCGTTTCTACGGATTAGTCCTGAAAATATGACGTACTGTGACACCTACTAATACGTTAAACCAATGTACACATCACACCTAGCTGCGAAACTTGCAAGTAACAGAAAAGAATTGCCAGAGTAAATTAATGCAAAGTAATTCGTTGTTTAAGCCACAACGAGTTGAAACCAAGTAGTTACTTCCTAATGACAAATGTTTGTTTTCATGCTTCCTCCAAACAACCCAGTTCAAATATATTTGTCTAAAGATCCGAAGACATGTTCTAAATTATTTGTACATGCAGAGCATTTTGGTCCAAAACGGCTTTTCTGTACGTTCTCCAAAGTTTCAGCCTTCAGGTGCGCCGACAATAGATGCACATCGCTAAAATGCAGCTGATCGATAACGGAGATCTGTTGGGTCACTTATGACAATCGTTCACACAAGTTTGACAATTGCCGTGACTGTTGCTTACTAGTAACCACCATAATTTGACCACAACTCTGCCGAATAATGGCAGTCGGGGGTAAATCCGTGTCTTCTTATGATTGGTCGGGAGACCTGGATCAAATCCATAGTACGTGAACTTGCAACGGTTGCCTACTTGAAAATTTTAATTAGATTAACATAAGAAACACGAGAGCACAATAATAGACCAAAAACTGTTTTCAAAAGTACGGTGTACAGCGAATAAATGAGTTTTGACACCATTTTTGAGGTCAGTATTTAGCAAGCTCCAGACTGCTGTACAACGGTGAAGCTGGTACAGCTCGTTCTAGGATTGATAGTGCACTTCATTGAATGCATTAGCTATAAGCAGCTTCGTTTAAAACCTTCTGTAAACAAGCCAAAGGATAAAATTAAGGGGTGCTTACACGACTGATTATGAACTGGGAACCGAATCTGCAAAGAAATGAAGAAGATGTAGATAGTAAAACACAATATAAAAAACTTTTGAGTCTGGCGAAGATTAGCCGTATTAGAGAACGTGCTTTTTCTCTTCAGTGTAACCACTTACTTACGAGAGAAGTATAACATCAACATTGGGATTGCCATTATGTAACGCAGAATGTGAAACTATAAACCGCATACATTTCGAACAGTACGGTATAATGGGATGAGGTCACGACTAACTTCGCCTTTTGTGCGATCCATTTTATATGGTTCACTTCAATGAACTTTTAATTTGCTCTTCAGCGGATATAACAACGTTTATCTTTCTGGAAGCATATGTCGGAACGGGCACTGAATCAACGTGAATGGAGAAGGGAATGCTGATAGGAGTGGAGCCGAGATTGGTCCCGCAACATGTAGATAGCGGACAATAGGTATCGCCGTTATCGTGAGTGAATTTTGTGTGTTGAGTAAAATCAACGTAGAATGGAGTAACGAAAAACGGTTACACTACTATTCTTGAAACGAATTAGACCATACTGATTACTACTGAAGAACTCCAACAAGAACAGAATTCAAGTATAATAATTATTTTTAACAAAAACTGTCTCAATGACTGAGAAGCTGCAGTCAAGTGTGAATGGAATTTTGTTTATGTCCACTGAGTTTTCTACCATTTAGCTGATGGGAACGTAGAAGTTTGACCTAGGGCAAGTAAAGGGATTGGGGTGAAGGAACCTCTGGACTTCAGATGGTTCGTGTACTGTTACTGCCTGCCACCTTTGGCTACCCTGGCGAAGAGTTTCATCAAACTAGTGACCATTCAGAGTGGTATTTAGGCGTAGCAGCAGACTTTTGATAACACAATAAGTCGTTTGACTGAAAGCGTCGGTGGAAGAAGCCAGATACAGAAAAATCCGAACGGGACGTTGCAAAAAGCAGTTCTTTGCAATCAACAAGATTCGCCTGTCTTCATACTGCCAGTTATCCACGGAATAATCCGGAAAACTGCAAGACAAGTGGAATTTCAATGTGGATTGTCTCTTCGACTCGTTTCAGGCACCAGCAGATCACGAACATTTTCTGTCAGATACGTCAATTTTTCAGATTCGTCTGCTCTACTCGTGTATCTTGCCAGCCGGTTACAGCCACTTGGTGCCAGTTTATAGTCAGAAATATGCCATTCATGACAGGTTTTTGTTTTCACTTATCGATATTACTTCTAGTTTATCGGGGGTTGTGAATGGTAAATACTATTAACACGCACGTTGTTGTCTATGGTTCGGGGTTTGTCACACACTTGCGCGACTCCGCTGTGAACAACTCTGCTTGCCCTGTTTACTATCAGTGATTCAGCGTCAACTTCTGGCACTCATTCTAGCTGAAACTGTATCGCCCAGTGAGTTGGTAATTCCGTCCCACCCTGTTTTGCAGGTTGCTAGCTCTACTTCGTTGGTTTGCAATCGTATGTTCAGTTAAAGCAAATTCAGCAAACTAAATACCGATTTGAACAAAACACACAGAAGAAGAAGAGTGGTAGGTGAAATAAACTCATAAACCCCCGAAGACACAAAGCAAGCTGGTGTCGACTGTTTACAGTCTCTTCGGCGAAATCACTAGAATAACGTAATGTGGTTTCTGCCGGGTCCATAACTTGAATGATCAAGGCTGACCTAACAGGTTTTTTGTGTTTCAGCTGCATTTCTGATTTTTTCGGGTTTTGTTACATCGTGTTCTTTCCTAATCTTGTCTAGACAGGATAGCAAAAGTTAGGATTTCGTAACGAAGTTCATTTTACAGGCCAGTGGGCACGTAATTACTTATGAGTAATGGGAAATGTATGCTCGTATTGGATAGTATGCAGTAAGCTGAGCGACACCGAGATAACCAAACCACCTATGAACAGGACATTTCAATCTCAGGTTAATGGAAGTGTTACACTGACTAACTGTGCAAGAGGGTTGAAGAAGGATATGACGTGACGGCGGGATTAGACAACAAATGTTCGCTATCCACGACATACCTACGTGTAACTAATGCAAAAGTATCATAGACAGATTCAAGAGAAGCCTGATTTTTAGAGTACCGCCGCCTGCTCCAGAGACAGTTATCGAATGTGATACTCCCCCACAACAGTTGTCATAAGGCTGTCTTTTAGGATTGTAGATGAGGCAAACACTTACTAAGACGAGAAATTTCGTTTTTGTCATGTAGATTCTGAACAGGACACAGGATTGCTGAAACCCTGTAGATCGACTAACGATGATAATGCAGTCTGAACAAACATTTAACACAAAATCCAATTTGAAGTATACATATTTTCAATTAATTAACTGTTTGATCCTTAAAGTTGAAGGCCTGATGAAAACTTACTATAAGCCAGTTGCCGTTAGATGCGGAAGGGCATTAATTTCGAACCCACTCCTCAATAGGTTAGATAGGCAGTTCAATCAAGGTTTGTTCAATGAGAAAAGTGCGAACTTTGATGGACGAGACGGTATGCTGCCAGTGACTCTTAACGGCTAAATGAAACCCTCATTGCAAAAAACCACGGAATAAGGTAATCAACTGAGAAATAACTCTGTTGTTACAGCGATGATCTTGACTGCCATCTGAATGACCTCCTAGTCATTAGAATGATGGAATACAATTCCGATCGTGTCTCGTGGCTGTTATTTATTCCGCGATAGTGCCAATATTAGATGACCTCATCCTAGCCGTTTACAATGCCGTTTAACTGTAAGCCCAGTGCACCATCGTTTGACAGTAACATCCATATTTTAGACTTAAACATTAGCCTTGAATTTCACGTTAAAGCATTACGCATGAACCAGGGTAGAATTTGCGTTGTATTTTAGGGTTTCTGCAGACCGTTACGGTTGCTACGACTGTGCCGGTAGGGTGCTATGTTGTTGTTAAAGATCAGATTGACTACAGGACATTTCTTCTCCACTTGAATCACTCGATGGCGAGATAATCGTCCTTTCATGTTCTCTGAAATAAAGTTTCCTTCGTTACCACTGTACCTAAGATTATCAGCTAGGTAATTGGAACCGTTTGAACAATTTTTTAGCCTATCTGTGGGTGAAGAGATGGGATTGTTTTGAATGCATAAGGTTACTGAAATTGGTGCAAGGCTCTGTCCAGACTTGCTTTCTGTCAATAAAGCAGTCTGGTTTTCTGATTGAATCAGGACTCCGAAAGTAGATCGAATTCTTCATTCCTATTTCTGAACCAGATTATATGGGCGAGTGAACTCCATTTAACAGCTGAAAAGAGTATCCAATTCTCTATGAGCACTTGCTATGAATAAATCGCCTGTGATAAAACTATGCGCTTTAAATCGAACTTCTTGTGCTGGATTGGACAAGCTATCTGTTTCACGGATTAACCCGAATTAATTGTCTTTCCAGCAAAAAAATGTCAACTGATTTGTTTCATGATGGGGATTTTTCGAAAACATGTTTGCTATTGGTTTTCTTTACGTTGTAGTGAAACATTTTGGTAGATGGAATTGAAAATAACGGTTTAAACTGAACTGAAAGTGATAGAATTCTGCAGTGAGAAAGGTGTTTGCAATTTTCTTGCAGTTAACACATAAAAATGTCAACACAAAAATATACATAGTATACCAACTGTTGATGACAGTGCGCTTATAATGTTCGGTTAATGGGACCGAACATTAAAGAAGGGTCTACTGAATCAACACTCGGACTATATGACAAGTACGGATCGTCGACGCTTATATAAAAATTTATAGTTTAGGTCTGAGACGTTAACTTTTTTAAACCCGAAGAAACTAAGTAACTTGAATACTTCTTATGATCGAAATTTAATAGTTGTGCTCGGATGAATGGTAACTCAGATGTAAAATCAGTGGACCGAGGCCTCCTACACAACAAGAACAGTACAACACACGGCTAATGCAGAAACCGTTTTTATTATTCACTCCAGAGAAATGATCTTTCAGCTACTGTTTTAGCTGAGAGCCAACTGCGAAATACCAAGACTGTGGTTGGATTCGAACCAGCGATAGAATCAACGTGCTCAAACACGGTACTTGCTCCACCAGCCGAACTACGAAACCACGCCAGAAACTAACGGTCAAACTGGTTAACTACAATGCACTTGACAAGTAATAAATACGCAGTGTTGCGGAAAATATTAAAAAAAATAATAACTTTGAGGGGTTACCTGTTGACCAACCATCCCCCTAAATATAATCGCCTTTGGTTATGTGTGGAGATAACGCGCAATGTAAAAAAAAATGAATTTCTCCTAACAAACCTTTATTAAAATAATTTCAAAAGATTGTTTAACACTGTTATGAGATACGGATTCCGTGTACAGATAGTGACGAAGGAAGTCTGCTTTTATATGTTTAAGATACGTTGATAAGACTGCAGCCTACAAGATCGCCAAATGAACTAAACAAGTTTTTCACCCAGGATCCGGTCAACAGAACTGAGGACTAGTGAAATCAACGTGGTAACTTACAACCCATGACGACTAGTTTTATAAAATTCACTTTTTCCGGTACATAAAAGTAGACGTTTGTAAAATTTGAATGTGACATCAGTAGCATCCCGTAACCAACGGAGACCACTGGAAAAAATCTCCTAACTATGTAATATGTATGTTTGTTCTGATTCTCAGTCTTTCTTCGTTCAAAGGCTGAGAACTATGTCGAAACATTGTGTCAAGCATGATACTGCTTGTTGGCTTTCAAACGCTTATGGTGTTTCTGTTAACCCATCTTGCAAACTTGTAGCTTTTCCCCTGCTGTTAAACTTATAAAACATACTGACATCGTCAGCTTACTTGGGTATAGAAACAACAGAGAATAGTGGAAGATACTGCAGAATTTGAACTTGTCAAACTAACGGTAACTAACTGGCTGGTCCAGAACTGATGGCCAGGCTCGACGCCGCAGAAGAGGAAACATGGGACCATGGATGCAGTTGACGTCGGACCACTGACACATCTGAAGATGGTGATACAGAGAACATGAACTAGTTATGCCCCAGGAACATTACGCTTCCTTGGTACTTGGGGCACGGTGTACTCACCAGCAGGACATTTTTCAGACCAGTCACATCAGAGTAACCAGAACGCTCAATTAGCTCTGGACGTTTCGGTCCGTTCTGTGAACACATGATAAGGTAGGTCGTTATTTAAAAACGACTGTGCCTAGAATTGCAGATCGCCATCGATCTTTCGAACACAAAAATAGGAGAATAGGAGAAGACTTGTGGTAACAGGCATTGTTTTGGTACCTTTTGGACAACAGAAAATCAAGTAATAAGGCTGTGCTCATTAGGTGATTTTTGATTAACATCAGAAAAACTTACTTTTCCGATGGCCATTTTTTTTGCCTTGGTGTACACACTTTCATAAATGTTTGTGAATGGTGTAGCCAGGCGAACGGTACGATACTTCTGGAATGAAGCCCACTACGAACCGGATGCATCTGATGGGCTTGTACGTTTAAGTTACTATAACACGACAGCCTAGTTCACCACACAAAAGCTGGCATCCGAAAACCCGATGTCTACTAATAACAGGGCCTTTAGTATTGTTAGCACAGCAGAATTATTGACTAGGACCCTCAGCGTCAATGTTTGGTTTACAGTAAGAACTGTTGTCTCCATTCATGGTTTTTCATATCGGACGACAATCACTAGTGGCAATGGTGAATTGACATTAATGGAGTTTCTGACTCCGTGAGTCACCTCGCTTGAGAACGATTATACAGTTTCTGTTCACTTTTCCTTCTCTTCCGTAGACCCTTGAGTCGATGATTAAAGAATCTATCAAGCTCACTGCGGCAGTGTTTCGTGTGTTTAAAACATCAAGGCAAACGTTTATGTTATCGCAGTCCTTCCAGAGATTTTCAAGGTTTCAAGGAATGTTATCAGTTTGAATATGTTGTGGAGATTCGCTTGACCTATTTTAGCACGAACGTCTTTTCTACTGAGGAATGAGATTACCGAACTACGACTTTGATGCATGATGATCAGAGTTTTCAGTGGGACTACAGATGAATTCGAAGCAACTAGTCTATACAATGGTAGCTATAAAGCATCAGGTTTTTTGCGTGCATTTATTTCTTTGTTTCCGTGGAAGTGATTACCTGAGGCGCACAACCTGACGCCTATATAAAAGTATCCGTGAACATCGTCCAGCTTGGATCAATAGCGGGTCACCGTGACAATTACCACCGCTGCAGTGACACACCTTGTCGATTCACACCATACCGTGAACCCAACTCCTGCCTTCCTTCTGGTTTACTAAGTGATGGGCGGAAAACCAAGGCCAAAGTTTGGTTACAATTGAAGTGATCGGGATTCGATTGAATAATCCTTCTATGTGCGCGCTGAAGCGTTCTGTTCAGACCTTGAAGTTGCCATGATACAACACCCACACCATAACCAATGGAATTGCCACAGTTACAGCTGTGTCTTAGTTATATCAAAACGTTGTCTCCAAGTCTATCAGTGACGTGATTGCCGTCATAGGAACTTGTTGCTTGTTCTGGTCGCTGCACCCGGCTTCATATAAACGTTATGACGAATAACCAAACACCAGCTTGTTCACCACGCCATTTTTCTATAGGCAATAAGTCTAACGAAAAGAACAATTAAATTTTGGAATGTCAAACTAAAAACTGAATGAGTCGACATGTTCACATTTTGAACAAAACTGTTAGAACATGAAAACTGGTAGATACAAACATTTCATACTGTCTCTTCAGTACCAAACTTACAATAAAATTTAAAATCTTATTACCTCATCCAAATCCACAACTCTTAGGGTCTGCTGAGGTTGTCGCAATCACTCGACTGAAACCGGTCCTATGTGTTCAGAAACAATTGTTCGTAAGCTTGACAGTGCTCTGGACTTAGTGACCATTCGTAACTCATCAGTCTACTATCCATCTCACCCACCCCTAACTGTTCGATATAAAAAAAAACGGTTTTACGTTATTGTAAGTTTGGTTCTGAAGAGCTAGTAAGAAATGTTTGTGTCTATCAGTTCTTGTGTTCTAACTGTTCTGTTCAAACTTATTACAGGATCGAACTGTTTCACACGTTCACAATTGCCGGAAACTATACATAAAGTATGGCAAAGTTGAGTGGGCGGAAAAAGAAAGTCGCTAGCAGATTAATTTGTCACTGTCTGGGATAATCTGAAAGTGCGTACAAGCAAGATGAGCATCACCTGGGAATTTTCGGGATGAAGACTGGTGGAAGCAGTTTGTAAGTCATGATGTAACTGTGGGTAAATCTTTGTTTTCCAATCCAACATAATTTGTACGTTTTAAGAAACCTGGACAAGTTGTGTAATCTAAGTCAAAAGTGTTGAGTTCGCTGGCGTTTTTAAGCTGTGTTGTTTAAACTTGGAACAGTAAAAACTGGCGAGTACTCGAGAATTACACACAGAACCACCCAAACATTATACAGTGAGCGTTAAGGGATTTAACAATATACAACGAACAAGTCTTATTCACAGAATGCACTGTTACGCTCTTAAAATGTACATTCGACCAACATTGTTCCGATGTCAAAGAAGGAAAACATAAGGTTAGCGAAGTTTGTCAACGCGAAATGGAGACACAATGGGAATTTCTTCAGCTGTCAGCTCCATGGAAGTCTACTCAGAAAATTTAGTGATTATTGAAAACGGGCAAAAGTCTATGGGCCTGCGATCCATACGATACAGTTGTGTTACTGCCGATTCGCAGTTTATCATATAGATGTTCGTTAGTAAGACTTGTTCAAAAAGTGGGAACATTTTCCAGAACTGAGAATCAAATCCTGCTTAGTTCAGATACTTTAAAATATATATACAATAACAGGCCATCGAGTACGGTTGTACAATCGATCAAGTTCGGGTTGGGGAAAAAACACTAAGTATTACTGATGAGTAGTCGGGGATTTGGTTTATTTCAATTTGAACACTACCCACAACTGATCGCAGCTGTCGCATTCCCATACACTTTCCAGTTGGTCAATTTCGAAAAGAAGCATTAGACTCGAGTTTCGCTCTCATTAGAGCTTGTCACTAGTGCATATCCTCACCACTGCCGGGACTTGAACCACAGACACGTTGTTCGTGAGCACCAACCCTGTTTACCACTGGGCAATTGACCTCACATTAGCACGACCGAATTATCTTATGTGAAGGCTCAACCACTTTCGTCAGCTTCTTTTTGGAAAAGGCCGACTGGAAAGTCTATGGAAATGCGACAGCTGCGATTAATTGTGAGTGATGTTCAACTTGAAATAAACCAAATCCCCGACTACTCATCAGTAATCTGAAATATCGCCTAGCAGGTTTAATGCGATCGCAGATTTCGACCTGTCTAGGAAGTCCTAATCACGGGGTTATCGATTGGAGTTAACAGACAGTAACTGTCTCCTACCGAGACGATGGGGGAACCTGATCATTACTCACAAGCAAAAGTGGTTGAACGTTCACATATGATAATTCGGTCGTGCCCAATGTGAAGTCAATGGCGCAGTGGTGAACACGGTTACCTGCTCATGAACAGCGTGTCCGTGTTTCAAGTCCCCGCTGCAGTGACGATGATATGCACTACTGACGAGCTCTGATGAGAGCGAAAGTCGAGTCTAAATCCAAGTGCGTTTGCATACATATTAGACTGCAGTAGATGGTTTACAATCCGGACGCGCATCGTCGAGTCTTTTGACTGGAAACTCGTAGCCCAAACGGCCAAGCTATTTTAGAAATCCCGGTACATCACGGAAGTGAGGAAGTTCGTCAGAGGTGTGAACGAGGCTTTTGTAGCGACCTGGAGATTTCACTGGCCTGCCTGCGGTATGATGTGTAAAATCGTTCCAAAACTCATAGTTGCATATTGTACCTAGGCTATTAAGAAAGTTCGCATGATGCGTGTTGTCCGATTGTTTGTCTGCATGCCATGTGACTGCGGCGCGAACCCGAACGCACACGTGTATCACACACTTCCGGTTTAATCGCTCGTCGATGGCCGGTCTCTAGCCTCTCTATCTATTTTACGTGTCCATGCCATTCCAAGCGCTATAAGGAACCCTTTGTATATTTCGTGTAATAAATATTCGGTCTCTCTTCTCAACGGCCTTTTCATATTTCGCGTCTGGTAAACTGGTACCTGGGGAAAACGACTTAGTGCGCTGTACACTAAACTTTGTTGCAGCATACGGATCACTGGTCTGATCAGACAACTGTTGATGTGCGTCCTCTCTTAGTAACCGGTTTAGTTTCTCCTTATTTCCTCCTACGACGACTTTCGGCTCAAACAATCCACCGATCTGTAAACAGTTTTAAATGAATGGCACATTGCGAACCGGTTGCTTCAGGCGTGCCAATGAACCGAAACAAACGAGAACAACAAATTCTGTTAAAAACTACGTCGTATGACGTTTGTTTTGAATAAAGTTCACTACAGCCTGCTATCAAACGGGAGGATTTAGTGGAAATTTGGCGTCAGATTTTTGAAAACAGTAATGGTGTTGCTCCTATTCCACGTTGAGGATGTTCAACGAGCTTGGCATTAAGGTTGCAAACAAATCATCACCAAACGTCTATAGGTTTGAGCGTGGGCTTTGATGAATTAGGGCGGAGTGAGGCGACCTCCTGACCTGAATTCCGGCTGGTTACTTTATACTGTTTTGGTTTCTGACTTAAATTATCGCCGGCTGTTTTTATTGCAGCTGAACTTTGACCCGAGACGTAGTAGGTTATTTCCTACGCTTTTTGGACCCTTGATCTTGTGTTCGATTGACTACTTATTGTTACTGTTTAACATCCATCCCGAATGTGATTGCTTGATCCTTGTCCTTTGACTGAGTGGTCCTCTTCTTTTTTTGGAATGCGACCTGACTGATTGTCAGTTGTCCGTTGTTTGATCCGTTCAAGTGGCTCCGTTCGGATACGCCGGTATTTGGACTTGACGGCGTTTACACCTCTTCAACTCCTTGGTTCACATTGGTTCATAGACCAGCTTCACCTGGATGTGTTTGTCTATTGCCCCGGTTGATGAGTAACAGGCTTCGAAAAATTCCCTTGCGTGTCTAGTGTTTGACTGAGTATGGATTTCTGTGATGCTCAGGTTGGATGGGTGGCCTCGTGGACGAAAATTTGAAAAAATTGGTTGCATCCTTTGATGAACAATTCGTGAACACGAATTGGTGTTGCTAATTTTCGTCCGGTTTGGCCGTAATGTTGTCCACAGTCATTGCATTTGATTTTGTATATAACTTTTCTTCTATTGACCGGTTTGAGCTGTGCCCTTGGTTTTCATAATACTCTTCATAATATTGTTATTGGCCTGTGCGCTTGTGTGATGTCTTGCGGTCTCAGAAGTCTTGCTGTTATTTTGAAACGGTTTTGATGTATGGCCGTACAATTCGTCAAGTCGGTGGTCCCGTAGAGCTTGAATCTCTGTCTGTCTGCAGCAAACTCTGCCTAATGAAAGTTCATGGGTATCCGTCGCAAACAAATGCCCGACACAAGTACCTTTCCTTATTTATTAGGAGCTGTGCAGTACCGCACTGGGATAAAACTCTTTAATACTGAGTTTGAATGCAGATCCTTTTATGGCAGACTGGGTGGTTGCTGTGGAAACTGAGGATCTTTATACGTTTCTTTTCGGTAAAAGGAGGTCTCCAGTATTTCATCAAGTTTGCGGCTGATTAGTACATCCAAGAATGGCAGCTGGTTGTCGCCTTCAATCTCCATGTTACATCTAATATCGTTGGAAACATTGTCGAGCAGTCCATATGTCTTTTATCACTCAGAGTTTAAGGATTACGAATGTATCGTCGATTTATCATATTCACAGTTTAGGCTTGATCCCTGGCAACGGGATACTCCCTACCTTCTCCTTGACTGCCTGGACGATGAATCCGGATATGGACGAGCCCACTGGAGTTCATTCGAGTTGCTTATAGATTTGACCGGTGAGTTTGAAGTATGTTGGCAGACACAGCTCCATGAGATTGCATATGGTTTCCCGTTTCATGGACTTGTTCGGTTGGGATATTTTCTCTGGCAGTCTCCGTTGTCTTTCCTCCAGCAGGGTGCATTTGATGGAGGTGAATAACGCTTTGACATCCAACGGAACCGTTATCTCGTCTTCTACCCCGACGTTTCTTAGTTTGCACAATAATTACAGAGCAATGCTGATGAAATGTTCTGATCTGTCGATGGGATATCGTAGTCGCTTGAATAGGCCTTTGGCCAGATTGCCAACCTCGACCTACATCCTACTGCCTGGAGTTCGGCATCAGTCTTGCCAGCCTTGGGGAACGGGTTAATAAATAATGGTCATATCCGAGTACAATGGAATGCACTGAACCACTAAAGACAGCACAGATGTTAATGTACGCGCAATCAAACTGTGTATTATTTTTGTTTTATGACATAAGATAAACAAACGTATAGAAAAAGAATTGCAATTGGAATGATGACAATTGTTGGTCAGGTCGAGCTGTGAACTCTGGATATCTGTCGCATGAAGAGCCAAATTTATCAGCGAAGGCTAAGTGTTCGTTTCTACTAAAGGCTTCAACTAAGGTCTGTGTGGATTAGTCGGATAGTGTATTCTAGTCTACAGCGAAAGGCTTAATGCCATCGAACTATCGGAGTACGTTGGCCTTGTTAGGGTTGAGATGGCGGAACATAAAGCTTCGAAAAGTAACGTCAACGTCTGGTACTACATAATAAACATAACAACTGTAGATATCAAGGTCTCACCAATCAAATACAACACATCTGAGATTTACTTTTGCATCTGTCCATAAAGTGATATATCATCGGTGAAGTCCACGCCATGAAAGCGCAAACAACATTTGAGAGAGCACTTGCGACTGAGATTTGCATCAATATTTGTAACCGAATTGTGCTAATTTTGAACATCAGGTATTCATCACCTAGTTTAACTGATTTCCTCCCTTGATTATATTTCGGGTGAGCCACTGCAACCAGACATAAGGGCAGTGTAGCGATGCGACTGCATAAGTGCACGCAGCATAATTCATATTGGCATAAAAACGGCTTGGTCAGGACATTAGATAAGTAAAGCGTCCAACCTGTTCTACTTCATACAACATACATTTCCGCAACAGCGGTTGTGACCATCCGTGTATTGTGAGCTGCAATGTGCCTCAAGAAATTCATGCGAGCATTCAACAGATTCTGGGCTGATTGTGGTTAACCAGATTTAGTTCCAGATAAAGTAAGTCTTGCTACTACATACCTAAATATCATCGACCTCTTTATGTAACTCAATTTTAACCTGGGTCAACTGTCACGCAACACTCACGGATCTTATCTGTATAACCAGTGGACCTAGTATATAAACTTCATCCGTCCTCATCATGACGTGCGATCTGCCTCGCCATCACCCGCCCGTCGGGTCCAAGACTGATAATTTACACTGATATGTCGGTTGTACTCAATATTGGAAATGGAAATCGTCGAAAGATACCAGTGGTTTATTTCGGTATTTTTAAGCCAGTGAGTAAAAACCAGAGTAAAACTAATGTTTAATAGTTGCATTCGCATCCTGATTGTAAATGAATAAGGACTTTTTAAGACCAGGTATCACCTTTACGCAGTTGACAATCTACCACGGAAATGTGAATATTAAATTAAAACTGAGTACTAAATTGGGACATTTGCACAAAGTACATGATCCAAAAAGATTCTTTTAATGCCACATCAAATGCGAAGTGAAGTTAATCAGCCAATAACCCCACTCAACTTCTCTCCATTCCCGGATGATTATATTTGACCCAAATTACCGACCTGAACCACAGCACGGTCAAATGTAATTACTGATATTCGATACCAAAAGTGTGCAAGGGGGCAACCAAACCGTTGGGTCTATTGGGAAATTAAACACGTACAAACAGGGTAATGAAAAGTCCAGTTTGCCCTGTCGAATTCTGTGCGCTTTGTTGAGATATCAATTCAATAATCATTCTGTTAGTGATCGCCTACAGTCTCTTCATGACATGTGACCAATGAACCGTAGTAAATAAACAAATGACGTTAGCGTTTCTTACCGTGACATGGCACGATATTCACTGGATGTAAATTGGACCTGGTATTTATTCAATCGATGCCATAATCAAATGCGTCTAACTCGACCCAACAAGTCATCAGTTCCCAGTGTATATTTGAGCGAAAATAGAATCAATGTAATAGATGGCAAAAACTGGTGAACGCTGGTTGAAATTTATGTATGTTCTGGCTTAGCAGTTCTGATGACAAGTAAGTCCAAATGTATAGATTATTTGAGAGAATCAACGTCAAGTATCAAAATATTAAGTGAATCAGCGGAATGACACTGATTGATGGAACAACTATTAGTTCTCCATTATACGGCTTCTGGGCAGACTAGTGCATAGTTGACCAGCCTGATGATTCTGTCAGTGAGAGAGATAATTTTTAACTTGTCTTCCAAGTGCCTATAAATTGATCCTAAAGGGCAAGATTCCGAGTGCTGACCGTTGCCGAAAACAACACTACTGACCACGCCATTGTGACCTCTGTGCTAAGAAGAAGTTCTTGCGGACACTTAATCTCCTTTGGTCCACAATCAGCAAAGCTAGTAATTTGGAAGATCGATCGCTCAACAGTTGGCAACCATCAGTTTATTACCTCTATTGGTCAATTTTCTTAATCACCCTGGTTACTGCTTCCGTATTAATTGCTTTGTAATTAGCTGGGCGATCATCCACACTAAACAAGTCTTGTTCGCTAATTTTTCTTCCCGTGATTTCAGTTAGTGGTTTTGAACGACCCAACTCAATTACCCCTTTTTTCTTTTGTTATCAATTCGTGAATGTGGTTGCTATATTTCGGCGTATGTAGGTTTTCGGTCATCTTGGTCACTATCATCTTTGAATCAGTGGGGACCCACTGATGCCAATTAGCCTTTCGGTATCATGATTTGTAATGGAATTAGATGGTTGGTACAGATAACAGAGAGTGTGAGAAGTACAGTATGGAAACTATCTGTGAAGTAATATATCCGGTATGCTGAACACAACTGGACTATCAATATTATTCGTAATACAGACAAGCAAGTATACACTTTCAGTTAAAATTGTCAGGATTTATGGGGCAGGTTTTCCAACGTGTTCTCTTGTCTCTGACCGATAATTTTCTTACCGAGACTTCAACAAGGCTGATAACGAAATTTCGACCCACCTACTGAGGACCGTTTTGGTAAACGCATTTAGTTAACCTTTTCACGCAGTATATCCTGAAGGATGCATAAAACGTCACATCGTTCAAGAGTGCAAATTGATGTTTGAAACAAGGAGTTTCAGTTGCCCGGTGACAAGTTACTATAAACAAATTCCAGAAATGTTATGTAAATTCATTCGATTATTGATCAGCATATCTAATTCTCAGTCGCACAACTTGTGGATCGTTTGACGAACGTAAGCGAACGTGGCCTATAGGCACTAACAGAACCGGTTATCAAACCCAATGTCTGTTTCCAAACGTTTCTATTAAAAAGTTTCTCTTAATAAAGAAGCTGCTTTCGGATGTGTGTGGACTGCCGTATCAGAACGTAAATAATTTCTCCAGATATCAGCATCGGAAATCCCATTGAAAATATTTGAGACTGTAAATAATCCTTCCTAAGATATCGAAATTCTCAAAAAGGAAGTGATTGGTATATCAACGCAGTTGAAAAACAAAGGTGTTCTGGTTATGTCAGAACATTTCCGAGAAAATGAGATGCGGTATAATAAGGTGTAAATCGTTAGCCAATGGTACCCAATCTGACTGCATGCGCAATACATGTCCCGATAGAAAACTCACACCCTCGGTATCATTTTTTATACGCTGACAGCTTTGTCTGAAGCAATTTCTGTACTATAACATGACATTTCTGGTGTTCTGCCACGAGGTGTGTTCACTAACTCTATAGCTAATTTGTCTCGAAATGCTCAAGAAATATTCTATCATATTAGTTGGTACAGATTCTTAAACATTTTGATAGTGGTATGGACGTCTGGCTATCGCTAGTCTTTCCAACTGACATAAACTGTTGAAACGTTGCGTGACTTTGCGTCAGATCAAGGCGTCTGTTAAGCAAAGATGGACTCTCCCTGGTAAACAGTTCTAGGCAGCTCAATGTACCATGGTCCACCCAATGAAGCATTTATACGAGTCGCGGAAATGGCTTTAACATTTCTAAAGACATTAATGTCACGATGTCTTACGTGTTCAGCGATTCCAACAGCGAAATTTAAATGCTGATGCTCTACAAAACACTCTTAGTTAGAAGACTTCTGACAAATATAGCTAGATCATTTTTATTACGGTTCACATGAGTCTTTGGAAAAACTCTACTTGTATTCCCAATCCTAAGAAGAGCTGGATCAAGCTTGAGAGGAACCACAAAACAGTTGTAACACAATTTTCAGTAAAGTGATAGGACGTCATTCATTTGGCTACTGGTACGAACGATCACTATATACCACTTGTAAGACTTGTTTAAAAGACGAAGACTAATTTCCAAAGCAGCCCATGCGGAAGATCAAACCACGCAAGAATACGTCCGTATTTGTTTTTAGACAAATCAGTAAACAAGGACGTGAACAGGCCACTCAGGGGCAATCAGACAAGAAGTGATATCACTCGGAAGTGTTGACGAAAATAGTAGAGAAAGCTTAGAGTGTTCCCAAACAAAGAAAAAATCAAAACCCTCTACCATGTTCAAAATTCTCACAAAATAAACAGTTTTTGACATTTATTTTAGCAGTAAATATTTGGCTTCAGAAAGAGTAGATTTTCCCCACAGTCCTGCAAAGGAATGTACTAGTAAACCTAATCCGAAAAAGAGTTGTACAATGTTCTATATTGGAAACAATATGTGAGGGATCATGTGACACGTCTGGTAGAGGTGGGCTAAATATACGATCTCTTTACAGTAGAACACAAAAGTAGATATATATGACAACGCTAAATGTGGAATTGATGAACAAGCGTACATTTTTTCATCACAAATACAACCGACATGTGTGTTCAGCACGAAGTTTAGTGGATTCTTCAAACTTGTAACGGATGCACTTTCCAACTGTACACCTATACGATAAATTATATTGGAAGCATGTTGTCCAGTTGGATGTTTCGAAAGTCAGAGTCAACAAACTATTTAGAGACTGGGCAAGGTGAAACTTTTATGGAGAAGGCTTTTTGAGTATGGTGGCTGAGGTAGCACCGTAACACGGCCCTTCTCCTATATACTCTAAACTGGGACTAACAGCTTAGAATTCATGAACTATATTTTGTTAACTACACAATTACTATCCACATTATAAAAACTCTCTTGTCTTTATCCTCTTGCTGATATACTGTTTGATGAAGCAAACGGTTCATCGTCTATAGTGTAGGAAGAAACAGAATCCGTTGAACTTCGCCTGAACTCCGTATGAGATAAACGTGCTGTTGAGTCTGTCAGAGCAGATTCATAACTGTCACTGAGTTACGCGTGGTCTGCGAATCCGGTGTCGCCGGTTGAGACAGTGTGATAAATGGGGCGACAATACGAGCTTCGGAAACGTCAATACGCCAGCCAGAGAAAAGAGTCTATACGGCTCTGAAAAAATGTCTAAAACAATAATTTATTCCCACCGCATTCTCACCATGTATATGTTCAGTGAACAATCGAAATGCAGAACTGTGAACATGTTCAGGGTATGAGCTCGCTAGAAGAACTTAATTCAGGTGATGGTGGAACAGATTACTGTCACAGTTTAAGAAATCTACAGCCAAAGGTATGACCAAAATTAGCCTCTTGAATATATACTAGACGTTTAGACAATCAGCCCGGAATGTTTGGTTTATCATAAACGTGAACAGCTCACTCATTTTAACATCACCGACAAACTGTTTTAAACCATTTATTTGCCATGCCTACTGAGAATACCTGAAGTAAGACGATAATAATAGCTCAACTGATAATTTTGAAAATAAACCTCACGAATTGCGCTTATTTGAAACAACCACTCTTTTTATAGATGGGACCTCGAACAAAGTCCTTCATAATCTGCGATTATGAAAACGCAACGGATGATTGATTATCACGGACTTTCTGTGTCACAAGTCAAGTGGAACTCGGTTTTAAGCTCAAATCCTGGCAGATATTCTGACAGGCACTTTCACGTTCCCTCCTACTAAAATCTATCTACGCATTTTCTTGTCCGGACAGGTAACTGTGCGTAAAATCAAGTGCTTGTTTGTTTTCCCTCATGCCTGACCTTACGTTGTGTATGAGCAAACTGTCAAATCCAAATGTTCAACCACAGTGACCTACGGGCAGTACTTAGGCTGTACTGGTTAACCAGCACCTTAGCAAGTTAATGCTACGGGTCTCAAGGATTAGCCGGTGAATTCTACGACATGATGGGATAGAGGGGTGGTCGAAAACAAGTATAAGAATTCGTGGTGCCCTCAGTCGCCTTGCAGGTCAGCTTTTAACCTACACATCGTTAAAGATCATGTGCTTTCTCGTGTTAGTTCGAACTTCGCTGAGGACCAGAGTTCGGCAAATAAAGTGTCATCTGAATGGGACATATTGCATGGGGATAGATCTTCCACGGGAAGAATTAATTTGGAATTGTTGGGCTGCCCACAGAGTGATTTTTACTTAAGTGAATTTTCCATGGGAGGAGTAGTCTCGGGTTGGATGGACATATTGCTATATTATTTAACCCCAATATCCTGTGGATACGTCCCACAATGTTTGCTTGTTCACATCGTTTAAGGTGTCTAGACTCTCATCTTTCATTGGTGTGCCAAGTACGTGTGGAACAAAACAAGATGTCTGCAGACAGATTTTAGTGTAAATCTACATAACTTCTTATTGCTACAGCAAAAGGGACTGATAATAACCTTAGAAATCTTGCACGACAAATTGGTAAACAATCGGTTGAATTATTCATAAAGTGCCCGAATACACAACATAATCAACGATGTTATTGATTCCAGACAGTTTTCAAAATCCAGAATAGCTAAGGGAGTTTGTGCCAGCCGTTCATCAACTTATATTAAGGGCAACCACCACACTGTAACCGCCATAAAGCTTACGAACCGCTGGAGGTTACTTGGAGTTGGTAGATTGGTGTCATTCAGAACACATAAACCTAAGTACTAGATTCGCTCGACCTTAGATGGATGTTTAAATTGTTATGAAGTCGTTGGATGATATTCAAGTTCATATGTAGTGTATAATGTTACCACAGTTACAATTCAAGCGATTATTGCGGAAATACGGAGTAAAGTGTACAGTTTAACAGCTTTCACATCGTTGCTTTAATGATCTTTCAGCGTGACCGTAACCCGCTCAACTAATCGGCTTAATGTAAATGCTGTTGGATACTGGAACAAAAAGTTGAGTGCTGTACGGTCATCCAATTTCTTTGGGCTTGTTAACACGTATTAATTGAAATACGATTAGAAGTTGAATTGGGCAAATTTTCATATCTGTTCTAGCGTTGGCTGGCGAAGTCCTCCAAAGGTGTGTAATGCTTTCCTCAAAAATCAACATATCCCAGGTTGAAGAGAATGATATTCGCTGGAGTTGTTTCTCCTTCGTGAAGCTGTTTTCCGTTCACATTTATGTCAGTCGATGAGAGTGCAACACAATTAGTCGAACTGCTTCAATGTACTACATCTCAAGACTCCTTAACACTGAGTGCACAACATCATTGTCTGTGGTATCTTGAAGTATTTTTGACCCTCTGAAAGGAACTACATTATGAGGAGTTTATCGTTTTTGGATGAAAAGTCATGGCTTCGCCTGGATTCGAACCAGCGACAGGAACACCCTGTCGTTCGTTTACAGCTTGCTGAGACGGTTACCCAGTCGTGGAATAAGGACAGAAGGTCATGCATAATTGTGTGCACTGGTAGCATTTACCAACGTTTCAAATTAATAGACACTTAACACCGAACGCGTCGATATTACACAATCCTGCCAGTATTGTCGCTCAAAAAAGTGACCGGTATACTGTCCAGTTGCTCACCTCTCAGCAAGAATCCAATGCGACTATTTGAATGCGGGGCATCACAACTAGCATAATAAAATTTAGACATTTTTCGTCGGAGCCCAAGACTAGTTTACGAATTGCAATGTGGCAAAAAATATTATGAGGTCAGTGAAAACGACACTACCTTCCCCTGACCATACTCAAGTGAAGAAAATTCCTTTTTTGGTTGTGAACCATCGTCCGTGCTCAATAGGTTTCGATGTTCTCTGTGTAGTTAATAGCCATCACCGTGAGAAAAAGTCTGCAACCTCCACTTTCCAGTTGTCTTGTGATACCGGATACACGAATGAGATTTTTCATTCTATATATATATTCTTCAGCTCGGATAGCCTCCCAACCTAGCTGATTTCAAGTGTCCGAACGAATTAATCACTTATGATCGAGATGGTTGTGAAAGTACTGAAATTCCACTTATTGCAAAATAACAAAATTTACAAAGTCCACATTCTAACAGAAGTACGGCGTTGTGGTTCCACTGTACACATCCTTGAATTGACATCTATTCCTATGCCCCGAATGTTCACTGTGTTTCGGAAAATTATCAATACGTCTTTAGCGAATATTCAAATGCACCTTAAACACGGATAGATGTAATGTTATTTTTTAACGGCAGGTTAATTCAAGGGTGATCTAACTCGAAGACCGTTACTTGTACAAAATTAAGTGCGACGGTCTCTTGCGTGAAGTTCAAACCGCTCTGATCCACAACTACAGAAGCGTAGCCCTTTATTGACTAACTCGTGGCAGCCGTTGATGTCCGCGTCTTTTCGCTAGTATCGAAACACGATACTGGAGTTAAGCACGGGCTTTGGTTTCATGAATTCTTTCGACCAAGGTTTAGACAGACTGGGGAAGCGTTAGGTCGAAACAGATTTAAAGCCGCTGTTCTTACTAATAACGATTTGTGTCTATCGTCTTCCACAACCTCTATATTAACCACTCTTTTGTGCGGTTGCAAGATAATACCATATAGGCTTCTTTACCCTCGTTCCTGAGATCTTTAAAACTAGCAATCTGGTGCCACGATTTACCAACTTGAAACATGCTGGTGTTGGTTGCCACTGTATGTGATCTGCTCATGTAGCTATTGTGTGAAACGAATACCTTAAAATGAGTTCACCAGATCGATCAAAAAAATACGTTGCAATTTCATGGAAGCTAATGATATAATACTAATCGATGCAGATCAAAGGCTCCTAGTTAACCGGTGGCTACCAATGGCGCTACTGGTTGCACAACTTTCATGTCTGATGTTAGCAAGACGCGTGATGAAAACATACTATGGTCAAAAAGATAGCTAATTATTTTTCCCACAGCAAGAGGAACCACTTTTTGTAAGACATCATATTTTGGAGTCTATCTTCATCAAGCTCACGGTTTTTCTAAACACAAAATAACTAAACTAGACGTCTTTCTTTTTCCCTTCAAGCTTACTGATTTATAGTTAACTATATGGCTGCGTCACTTGATACAACAGTTCTGTATGCTCAGATTCCGGTACACTGTAACGTAAACGAATGGTGAACAGTGGCTGTGGACGATGCGCACCCGAATTCAGATGTCATTTTATTTGCTCTTCTACAACTATTTCGATATCATTGGTTGATTTATAAAATGGGCCGGGACAACCAAGTTACGTGTTGAATTCAGGAGGACGACAAAACTCAAGATTGGATCAGTCGGTACATAGTTCTTATCCATTGTTGTCGAAACCGTCTAACCCCCATATTGATCCACATTATCTGTCAAATTTGGCGGTGATTGATGCCATTCCATAAAAAATTCTGATGAAAAACCGCCTCACTTCCACTCATTTGTATGGCTTTCAATTCACTTCCCCAGGGAAGACTTTTTCCGCAGACAGAACACATTCTGAACCACTACATTTACAACAGTTTTGCTAACATCTGCCATCTATGGGAGACATGGCTAACCCAAACATCATTATTTACTATGCGTTTCGGCCATGGCTTGTTTCTTTAAAAGCTGCTCACAACCGGAACGTGACATAAAGATACAAAGTGACCTGCATTCCGAACTGTCTCGGACGACTTCAGGTTTTCCACAACTGATTTGTTAATTTGCTCGACAGTCTAGAATTTTTAACAAGTAAACGACTGTTGAAGTACTGTGCACATTAGTGAGCAAATCTGCGGGCATTGCACAAACAGCCTGGATATGATTTGACATGACTGCGGTACGACTCACTTCGAAAGATGGGTCTGAGTCCAATTTAATCTCGAATAAGCACTTTGGATTTGAATGAAGATGGATTATTTTTTCAAAGGCAGTGAATACGAAAAGAACTGATATATGTACAGGAATTGCTTTATCTTGAGAGAGCTGTACTAGTTTCTTATTTTGTCTTCATGTTCGCAAAGTATAAGAGTGACAATGCAAAATATTCGTGAAAGCCACCGTTATCAAATAACTACTCACATGGCCAATCTCACTGAAATTAAACCACATAAACAAATGGTGTTTCACCCAGAATAAGTGACTCACACATTCAACAAAATACCACTCTCACTGAAGTCTTATTTATAGCAAAACAGTAAACAAGCGACTAGGGGTTGATTTTTAATTAGAAAATCACTAAAACCTGACCGGGAATTCCATCATCACTTCAAGTGCAGCATGTGGACGACTGAAAACAGATAATCACTTGCCTTTGGTAATGCTGTCACGCCAATAAGTTTGGGTACTGACGGATAGCCATTCATAAGAAGGACACTAACCTCAGTAACAAAACAAGTATCTACAACTCATAAGGAACTCTATCGAATGCATTGAAATGTGGTGAATCGCTTGCAAAAGACGAAAAAGTCCCCTAAATCCAGCGTCAAAACTTATAGACAAGACCGTACTTTCCTTGAACCATTATGAGCTATGGGATTGTGCGTTGACAAAATCAACCCAACTGCGTGCGACGTCCATCGCTCACTAGCTGATTATTTTTGTTCAGGCAAGTCTTAAACCTTATACTTTTGAAAAAAGATCAGAATATGTTCATTGTACCGACTGCTTCATAATAAAGATAGGGAAAATCAGCATCGCTCTCAAATTTCTCAACAACGACAGTCTTAAAAGAAGTTAGGAAAGAGAGCGCTTTTACTTAATCGACGAATGTAGGAGCACATAACTATGTTTGAGTCAAGTTCGAGAACACTATTATACTGACGTTTTCAGCATCATTTATTTGATCCTGAACTAAATGTTAGCATCTTAAAAGCAGCCCACTTCATATTTGTAATGTTAATCCTTTCCACTTGAGTACTTCACGTTTCTATTCGTCTCATTCAAGTAATGATCACAGTCGTCAGCCATTACGTAAGTTCCAAGAACGCCAATGTAACAACCGCTAGTCCTCACTTGGATCGCCCATAAGTTACATCAATAAAAACGGACTTTATGGAGCAACAAAAACATCTCAGGGTCGTGTTTTTGAGACTGTGACATTTGACCCAGACAGTTTGCATGACTGACTATCTCATTCTTAGTAGCAAAGCTGCTTTTTATCTTTGGATGCAGATAGAAATTACACGAGGAAGTTGATTTCAGCATTGTCAAAGAAATATGCTGAATTTTGGTGTGTGCACAAGTGAGTTGTTAATGATGTATTCCGGACTTGAAGCAAGTCCAAGAGCAACCAGAAAAAGTACTTTCAGTAGCCACAGTTCAATATGCATAACAGACACCATAGGTCAACTAGGACATTATATACTTTCAAAAGAAAAGTTGCGATCGTCGCTTTGCCGGCCCATTTCTGGTGGCCAAATTCCTTTGGAATCCACTTTCTCAACTTGAATCTTTTTGCACTATTGTATATAAGCAATCAGGTCCGATCGAACTTGACCAGTGGTAAGAGATTGCGTAAGTGTCTCCGTATACATTTTGTGAAATATTCCGGTACGCTTAGCCTCACGCCAGTTTTCATCATAATACGGGTAGCCGAAAAAGCCGTCTACCAAGATTCTGTTTGTGAATATGGTGATTTTTCCGTGCTTCGATGCACCTAAATGAAGTAGTAGCCTAGACTGATGGTAGAGGATTTTCAGATCGTCCACTTTTACTCTCATGGTTGCCACGACGTTCGCAACGTCGAACGTTCTGGTGTTGAATTTCTCAAGTCACTGATACACAGTTGCCCTAACCTGAAGTCTGTCGCTCGTAGTTTGTTAATATTTTGGGAAACGTGGGAACACGGAAAGTTCTATACAGTCTGTAAACTGACTCTAATTCGGTTTAGCTGTCTTATGAGCTAAATTTTGTCGCGATTCACGTGTAATCTGATTTTGTCATCTTCAAGCGAACGGTGGAAAATGTTGTTTTTTTTAAACCGTTGAAAAGTTCGACTCCAAAGTGAACACGCCAATTTAAATACACATTACGAAAAGCAAAATAACTCGAGCGCACTCCCCATCCCCTCATGGCATTTAGAATAATCCCACGAGACCACATCAGTTTTATTCAAAATTCCTACCCAGTGAATCGAGTCAATTAGTCTGGCCTCCCCATTAAACATCTGTATTTGTGACTTGCGACATACTTTGGGACATGAGTGCAATTTCCATCGGTTAGGTGCTTACCGAATATGAAACTAAAAACTGCGAAAGTTTACCATGTACGTCAGAACTGTTGCTTGCCACTGGGGCATTAAATATTTATATACTAGAATAAAGCCCTATGAACGCAACAACAAGTATTTATCTACTTCAAGTATTGAAGATAAATACCAACTTTCACGGACTTTTCTACTTTCAAGCCAGTCAATCAATCTGTCTAATATGTTCATAGAATCTGCAGTCTTTGATTTTTCTGTGATACTTGTTGCCAGATTGAGAAAATATTTGTGCGTTTAGATCGCTGGTCTTTAGAGTATCTTAAGCAGTTTCCTGAAGTGAAGTAACGATTCGTAAATCCATTAGATGGAAACCAGTACAGTTTCACTTGAGCTGATGAAAGTTGAAACCGGTATGCTCAAGTAAGATTACGGCACATTATTAATACCGAACAATAGCTGTCGTCAGATGTGCAAAGAACTATGTGAAAAGCGGTCTGATAACCAACGAAGATGCCAACTGAAATTAGGTTGGTTAGTTCATTCTCAGTTTTGAACTATCAGGTGATAACTCCTAATTTTAGCAAGGCATACCAACCAGATTGATTATCCCAATAATCTGCGCAGAATGTACTGAAAGTCAGAGTGATCCATACAACGATCCTCAACGACTACAGTGTCTGCCACCACACTTTTGATTGTTTCCAAAACGTATTATATCTGTACCCGATGGAGTCGAAGATATCTTTGCAGATTGCTTACATAGTCTGTGTTTTAGAAATGTTCAAAAACTCACTCAGTCCCTTAGGAATGAATGGTTTCCACTACTGAAACCCAAAAGTGAATCATCACTGATTTGTCGTCCACCACGTTTACTCTGTATATCACTGCTCTCCTAGTTAGTGCAAGTCTAGAACTACTTTAAAAATAATGTAAACTCATATTATATTTCTTCTAAGGTACTATTATTAATAGTCCTTTTCTATGTCCTTCCTGTTAAAAAAGACATGAGTTTTGATGACAAACATACTCTTACCATATTCATTAATAATTAAGTCATCAATAGAACAGACAAACGTCTTCCCTTACACAACTTAATAGAGGCGCTTTTCCAAGAAATTGCACCCTATTATTTTGTTGTAGTTGTGTGAACCGTTCTCAATTTTTCACTAATGTGCAACGTTCTGAGCGTCTTGATAATGTCGTAGTTATAGGTGTATTCCCCAATGGAATACCCCTCAGGCTTTTACTGGATGGATTTACAATCTGACAACTAGTCTGACTGGCATCCTCACACTCTAAATACTTTTAATTGTTAGGATATTTTGTCTCCGGTCATCAGACTCTAGCAGAATCATAGTTTGTCTGCCGATTAACGCTCGTTTTCCAGTGGTTACATGACTAATCCCATCTTATTATGTAAAAGGTCTGCAAATTGAATCATCTCAAAGTTTTACCCGGTCACTTCATGTGACACCCTTTCGCAGCAAACCGAAGTAGTCACACTTATAGGTCTTGTGAGCAGAGTTTAATGAACTGTATTTATCTGTGCATCGCTTTCTTATTGCATTCAGTCTCCTACACATTTAACATGTTTTGCTGCGTTGATGATTCCGTATCCTGAGAATGAGATTACACTTTGAGCAAAATCAGTGGAATCATTTTACTGACACTACTTGCACAGTGTCAATCGAATTCATTATTTTCAGCTATTTTACCTTTTCCAATATATTTGCGGGAGGATTCGTTTTCAAGTACACCACTCTCATTTTCAGTTATCTCAGTCCCGTTTTAATTTACCGAAAGTGCACAATCAACATTTGCACATGCGACCAGTTGGATGAATCCATCAATTTCATGTGCTCCACGTTCACCAACTGTTCAGTCTGACGGCAGATTTTTTCTAGCCAGATTTTATCCAATTTGTAAACAGTATTTTGACGTAAACATTTTTAACTTCTGACTCCACGTTTATGCAATTATTTATTTGTGTCATTTTTGAATAAAACAACATCCACGACACTACTTAATAACTTCTGACTTGAAGCTGCAGAGCTGCACGCTATCCGCTAGTTGTGTGAACCTGCTCTCTCAACGACTGCTGGGTCTAGGGAAAAACCGGGATTAAGAGTCCGCACGGCGTACACCATGCGAACGGATCAAACCCAATGTTCGACTGCGAAAGACGCTCGGCCTGACATTCACGTGTTGCGCAAACTCCCGTATAGGTCATGTCAAAAATCAGACCACAAACGCGTACACTCATTTGCACGTCAGACATGCATTAACACAAATCATTGCCACTCACCTTGGTGGAACTTCCGCCATAGCGCGTACACACTATTCCGATAATCTATTCTTGTCCGTCGTCTTCCTGGCGTTCGGAGCTTGCTCTTTTGTTTCTGAATGTTACCTGTGGGTAATATATTACTCGTCAGTAGTATACTACTCACAACGAAACTGCCTGTCACAACAATATTACTTATGTTAATGTACCATAACTCAATGTTTGTAACTGAGATGTGCTATGGAATACATTCAGTTATTAGACTTAATGATACAGTGAGCTGAAATGTAGGAGAGTCGGTTCGTTTAACTGTCACTTGTAACAGATAGGTTAAGAAAATTCCATTTATTCACCGCAATGTTTTATTTTGAATGATGAACTAACACTAAATATTCCGAAGTAATTACGACAATGAGCACTAGTGATTCGTTGGAATCCATCATGCTGATTAGAGGTTAATTTAAAATGGGGTTTAGCAATGATGTAACGCAGTAACAAGACGGACAGTGGTAGATGCTGGTATTTCGTATTGCCTCTTCAGTACCAAATAACAATAACCAGGAGTGAATATATATATATATATATATATATATATATATATATTCGATTCAACTGAAGATTTCAACAAAGTCAACCTAGCAGACAAATTCATGTGTTAATTAGACATTAAATCGCCGTTTACGAATTTCCCATTGCACGAGACGATTAAATTTGGATGCAATCTAATCGAGACTGAAGGTTTTTATATGAACGTTCCTACGGATATGCATGAACTGTCTCTATTACTGTGCACAGAGAATATCACTTCCGGTTTTCAGAATAAGCCTTATCGACAAATAGACGAGGTCACCATAGGGAGTCCATTAGGACCGACGCTAACGGATTTTTCCTGCTGATGGTGGAAGGGCGAAGGGCTCAAGTGATTTCGTCGCTGCCGTTCTACAAACCTTATGTGGATGATATTCCCGTGTTTGCACAATCTTCGCAAAGGATCGATGAGATGGTAAACTATTTCAGCTTATATCATGTTAATCTGACAGTCACCTATAAGTTGGGAAGGTACGGATGCCTACCGTTTTAGACATCCTCATCGATCGCAAGGGTGATGGATCAGCAAGAAGGAATGAGCATCGAAAGCCCAGCTGGACTGGTCAGTACATTCACTTCACAAACTTTACATCAATGAAGAACAAACAAGCATTGGTCGGAACATTGTTTACGCGTGCCAGATGCACTTGTTAATCAGAATGTTTAACTAATGAACTCCGACTGTTTACAACGGTGTTGAAGGATAATGAGTATCCGCTGAGATTTATCAGCGGGCACAGCCGGCAATGTGCAGTAGCAGACAAGATTTCCACGGTTGAGAAGAAAAAAGTCTACATTGAACTACCATTCAAGAGTGCAACTTTTTCACTTCGAATAACAAAACGTCTCGTCGCCTTCATTAAGCGAGCATACAATGCGGCTGAACTCGTAATCGTCGAGCAAACTCGTAAGCTACCGTTATCTTCAGTAAAGGGAGAGCAACCTATTGGCGCCAACTCACACTCTATTTATCAATTCGTGCTTAACTGTGGTGAAAGTTACATCGGCAGAACCGATAGGTGCTTGAACTCTAGGATGAAGGAACATCTGCCGAAATGGGTTCAGGATGTGACTGAGCAGACTACTTCCTTCGTCCTGGGAGTATGGAAACTTCCGACTTCGTCTATCGCCAGACACATGTTGGACATCGGTTACCGGATTAATCCCGAATCAATACCACACGTCACGCTAATTTGCGTTTCCTACGTTTCGTTGGAGCGGTCGCGATTAGTCGTCTCAAATCAATATTGTGCGTACAAAACGATTATACGTAATCCTTAGACTCCCATGGACCTGATAGTTTTGCGTTGTTGTTCTCCACCTAATTTGCTATCTTATTCCTTCACCCTCCACCCCAATACTGTCATATATATATATATATATATTCCTGGTTGTTATTCTGGTTACTGTCCGTCTTAACGTTTTACTAAAATTCATGAAGGGAACCTTCTGTTTCAAATGACGAAAAGTTTGAATCGTAGTCGAGTAGGTTTGATTCATTCTAAACTATGCGTACTCTGTTGCAAGTTAGCCACGTGGTAATTGGAAACACCTTAAAAACTACCCAACCCCCGATTTACTAAGCTAACTTCTGTCACTCATGGGTTAGGTTACCACTTCTAACCTAATCCCTTTTAGAAAATAGTCGTCCTTCGAATAGTTGTACATTTTTGAAATTTACTTTTTTGGATTTGGTCCAGAAAATCCCTCGTTAAAATAATCGCCAATTAGAGTTTGTGAGAAAATCTCAAAACCCAGCATACTCTGATTTTTAAGCTTCCTTGTACGGAGCTAAATTTACTCTAAACAGTTGGGGTACACGCCAGTAACTACCAACTGCGTGTTATGTTTATCCGTCAGGTGTATACAGTACTGGTCATCAGGGTCAACAGACCTGAAACAAGAAAGATTTCACTACGTATATTAGACAACTGTTCATGGTTGACTTTACAGAAAGGTCACCGTGTTTTCTCTTGAAACGATCGGCTGATATGAACGTTATGCACAAGCGATCATAGCTCAGTCTTATGGATTGATTCTTCTACCAGACTTAGTTTGGACTAATTAACATATTTCTCCAGCACGCAAGCGTTTTGATCTCAACATTCTCATCCATATCAAAACTATTGCATAGTTCTGCAAACTGAGTACACTTCTTTCTCTCGGGGTAGAAAGCACTATTTTCCTTTTAGAGCGCGCATTCCAAATTCACACCATTAACAAATATTCAGGGACAATGGGCAGTTAATTCAGTGGAGTTGCTTAGTACAACCATCATCATCATCGTCATCATCATTATCATCATCGTACTGACCTGTTGATAACCTCGGTCTCCCTACTGTACGATGTGTAAAATCCTTCTCAAAATCTGAGTTCACATTGTGCATGGGATCGTAGGGATCCTCTTCTGCCGTCTGCTTGTTGCATGTGATCGCGTTTGCTTGTTTACATGCTTGTGGGCCTATGCGCACCAATGACAACTCACACACTTCCGGCTCGCTCGCGCACTCGACGGTCGGATCCTGAACCTCCCAAGTTATTTCCGCGTATTGGTGTCGTTTAGCGCTGATTGATACCTACTGTAACCTTCGTATAATATGCGTTAGGTCTCCCTCAGTTATTCATACGTTTTACTTCGTGTCTGGTATCTATGACGTGTACCTGAGGATTATTCATTTAGTGTACGTCCTCACTGACTCATCATCATCAATTGAAATTAATATGAAATTTACCTTACGGTTTTCAAAACGATCCGGAAACTCAGTTAAGCCAGCATATATATATATATATATGCCTCTTAATAAAATCTGGTGTCAACACACCATCTACATTAAAAGAGCTACAATCAAATACGTGTGATTCCTTCAAGGTACAAACCTGAGTTTTATATGGTGGTAAATTATTTTAGCCATCAGTATTGACCATTCAATCACGTTTTAAAGTAAAGAATCTCTGGTTGACAACATATTGAGTAATTCCGATTTTATGAAGCTAATTTAGGAGAAAGTTATAGTTGTGATTTTCAAAGGAGATGATGTAAGCCAGATTAATGTCAACGAAATTACTTAAATGATCTTTGTATTTTCTCCGCATTTTTTTTCAACGAACTGCTGAATAACTACTCATATGTCGAAACCACTTGTGAAAAAGCTGATGTTTCTGTTTGTCATATCAAACGTTTCTGCGATTGTAAAAAGCAGAACATCTCACACTGAACAAAGCTACTTCCAGGTGAAAAAATAAGTAAGGAAAAACATCCACAATTAGGTTTGTAACCAGATATGTCTGTGCAGCTGTAATAACACCACACACACAGAACCTGTACCGGCGATAGTGAGCCACCATTCTATGGTGTAATTACCATGTACCGAATGATGTGCACGTCGTCCAAAAACCGTCCGCTGCGATATGCGCAAGCTGTAAACATCAACAAATATCAGCTGGTTCTTTCAATTCAACCAGAACTACGCGATAAATGTGCTTATAAGAACTGATCGAGTTATGTCACGTAAGTTTGAGTTTTTCACAATGTACTTCGACTATCATCGTACACATAGATTTGGGAACATCTGCAGTTGACTCACGAATAACGTTAATATGTTCTATTTTTACGTTGACATTATCGCACACCGATCAGCTAGTATTTCGTTCTCAAAAATCAGTTATGGTGCTTCACCATGAGATTGCTTATTGCTTTTAGCCAAAAAGCCGAAACAGTGGGATTGTTCATTAATATCCGCGGGTACATGCTCAGATGTTTGAGTTTTCAAATAAGATTAACCAGGAGACAACTGGATTGAGTCGATATCCAACTCTCAGAAGTGTAGATCAATCAAAGGGACATCCTGACGACATTGATAAAACATTATAAAGTTCAGATTAGTTCACCCAGCCCCGTTCTCTTGGAATGCAACATTCGTTTGAGTGCATCTGCAACCGCAATGATGATACTTCTAGGCGACGACGACATGAAGCAATTTTTATTTGTAAAATAACAGTATGGTTCTGAAATTGAATGAGGTGCAGTGAAACTGCTCCAGTTTTGAATGTTGGAAGGACAGAATTTTTGAAAACAAGGGTGACAGTGAGAGACTTGTAAAGAAGTGAAACTTTGTGTTATGACACCTACAAATAATTAAAAACTGGGAGTCACGGAGACCATAAATCTAGTGATTTTATTGGTTTTTAGGGCTGGATAACCAGATCTGCCTGACAGTGGCATTTTGCTGCTAAGTGAATCAATATAGACTTCAAATGGACGTGGACACTTCTACCTAAATCCTAACAAAAGTTCGTCTCGTAAGATTCGTTAGCGTCAAAACCTAACTGCGGTATGAAAAATGTGCACATATGAGTCTGAATTAGTAACATCTGGTCATGATCATCTCTGTAACAGAAAGACCCAAAACTTTCATATAACCAACATGGTTCTTCGGGACCTAGCAACTAAGCATACACCGCGATAGAAAATAATTCCTAAATATTAAACCAGAATGTAAAAGACCGCGTGACCTTTGTATTAGTGCGTAATGCCGCATTGAAAAACTGAAGGTCACTAGTAATTTAGCCCCGAGTGTTTCAAAAATGTCCAACTACCACGTCTTGATGAAATATTGTTCAGACTGGAATAGCGGAATGATTAACGGAACCTTTTCTACCAAATCTGAGGACGGATCACTGGGACGATGTAACAAAAACAAAAAAGTTAATCTGTTCTCACCAAGTATTGAAAAAACAATAGAACTGTCTTCTCTAACAAAGTACATGTCAGAAAAGCTGTAGTGAATATACGTTAACTTAAAGTACGGAAGGAACCCGTACTGACTTTCTATAAATTACCCCAGTAACAATACCCAGGCTTG
This sequence comes from Paragonimus heterotremus, assembly GCA_013368495.1. Classification (NCBI taxonomy): domain Eukaryota; kingdom Metazoa; phylum Platyhelminthes; class Trematoda; order Plagiorchiida; family Troglotrematidae; genus Paragonimus; species Paragonimus heterotremus. The sequence continues at coordinate 62,376 of LUCH01000075.1, read as the reverse complement.
CTGAAAGACATGAAATAAATCACGGATGCTGTCGTACGTAGATTTTAGTCCGATTACCATGGGACTATTTATGGTTACCTGCGTTTTCCAGAGTAGTGTCACACAACGACGCTGATTTCAGACGAAATCTATCGACACTTTAATTTACACCGCAGATACTTCAGCGATTGGGTAACCGGAATGCTTGGGGGTGTGCGAATGCGTTCACGCTGTGACACTCTAAAAGGGCGCTGTCGACTGTCGGAGTGCACAGTACATTACGTGCAGCCTTTTGGTTTGGAAGCTGCAGAAACTGAACAGGACGATTAGCGTCAAACAACGAGCAAAGACGAGACGTGAAAACCAGACGACGCTAGCGCCTGACCCGCCCTAAATGATTGCCCGCGTACGCACGCCTACTCATACACGTTATCAAGCTGACCTTTGCTTATTCTGGGTGCATCTGTTACGAATCTATTTTTCCAGGACCATAACCTTCTTTCACACCACAGCGAAAGTTGCTTTCGTTTCCGTAGCCTAGCTGGTATACAGTCGGCTACCGGTTTCCCACAGACATTTAATTGAAACTTGTTTGTAGGCCTTGCGATTTGTTCTGTTGTTACCTGGTGATAGCTGATAAATTCTGTAGTGTTTACAGCTCCGCAGTTCAAACAACCATCTGGTCAACATGATTTCAGAGATTTTAATAACAGGAGTGGAAAGGTCGATATACCAGTCAGTAGTTTGTCAGTGTGCTAAGGTTGGTGGAATTATGTTAAGTCATGCGGATAAATAAAGGTCGCATGTAAAGCTGGCTTGTAAAAGGTGGCCAGATAGATGGCTATGAATGAGCAAATGTTTCGGTCGATAATGATCAAACATGTATGGAAATTGCTGTAAGCTGCTGTATGGTATGCTGGTAGAATATCTATCCACTGGCTCAGAGAGAATACAGCAATCTTTTGTTTGTTCTTCAAAGCGCTGTTCTCATCATGTCGATCACCAAAGTGAAAATAAAGGTTTTGGTTCGGAATTTTGTGCAAACGAGTCAACCTGTGAAGATACTAAGATGAGCAACTCAATGATATGGTTGGCACACTCACAATGCAGGATAAGAGTGGTTCACTCCATGTACGATTCGTCACTTAGAATTATGAGAGGTTAGCTGTGGTGTAGAATGAAGGGTCTCCCAAGATCGTCCGAAATCTGAGTCGATGTAGAGGACAGTGCGGCTTTCTACAGATAAGTGAGAACAGCGAACTCAATATCCATGCACTGGTGAGCTTAAAATAAAACTGTGGTAGGGTTCGTACATCTCTGTCAAAAATATACAGACGTCTTACCCTTAGCAGTCTGTTCCTTACCAGCTAGCTAAAACAAACCCGTTGCGGAACAAACGGACAAAGATTACCGGAATGTTATGGGCTTAATTTTTGTTCCAGTATCCCTTGCCAATCGTGAATCAAACAGGAAAGGATGGAAAATAGCCACTACGTAGTCTACTTAGGTTGATGTGTTGTTATGCGGCTGGTGCAGTGTCCCAGTATTGGCCGCACACGCATGTGGCCGGTGCTTTGAGAACCCGATATGCGCAATCACTTGGCCGGCAATGCGGTTACTAGGTCGGATCGCCAATGCTCTGGGGATGGAATGATGGTTATGTGAATAGATCCCACGTGGTTAATACTCCATATTACATTTCCTATTTCTGTCATGTCGTGAGGATGTGAAATAACTGATTTGGAAACTGAAAAGATTTTGGCTTTTCAACTGTTGTATTCATCTGAGAAGTAGCTGTGCTCCTGTGGTGTACGACCAATGAAGTAAGGAGTCGTGCCTTTTAAAAAGTACGATGCTTTGCCAACTGAGGAATTTGGAGACTGGCTGAAAGTACTTCTGCATCTGACAATAACACTAGATGTCTCTATTACTATCTAGCATGGGTAGTCCGTCTACAGCAAAAAAGGAAATGCCGCCATACTATTATGTTTGTGCTGAAACACACCCTACCGTCAAAGGTTAAACTAACAGTAACTCCATTCATCAAGCCTATCCGATTTACAATGTTTTCACAAGTGAAATAGATCATATGTCAATGAGATGCATAAGTAACACGAATAAATTCCGTGTTTACAGTGAATTCAACAAAATGTTTGTTTCGAAATGAAATCCGGATCACGGTGGTTATCAGCTGGATTGAACAGAGCCGTTCTGTTCATCCTCCTCTCGACATGATCGCCAGGCTGCAAACCACTCACACGAGACTGTCGCTGAGCGTCCGGATATGATTACTCGGTCATGGCTATTGTGAGAATGCTGACGTTATGTGTAACACGCCAGTCTCCCAATAACGAAGGTCCGGGGGCAAACTCCGGTACGGATAAGCTCTAATAAGAGCTGAACCCGAGTCTAGCCCTGCCATTCGAAGTGGGCTACTTGAAAGGCTCATCTGAATGGGAAGGCTGTAATCAGAGTTGGGCGGTTTTCAATTCAAACTTATCAAATCTCTGAATCCCTATAAATACTACAGAACGGTTGTATTCTCTTCTCACTCATCCATATAAGATGTTGTTCAGTATTTGTTGCACGCTTCTTTTGAAGAAGACTGATAGTAACGCTAGATTACCCAGAGCGCCAGTATGCGCTGGAACGGCTAGGCAGTAATTTTGACTACATTTTCGAACAACTGGTTACTGTGTACCGTGGAAATATCTCAATCATCCTCAGACAAAGTTAAACATTTAGTCCAACAATCAGAAGAACGAATCGTGCATCTGGCTCACACTGAGAATGAGCCACAGAGAATATGATCATCCTGAGAAAACCGTGGTAGCCTTATTATGGCGGCTACTTCCTTGATAATTTTCCGTCATGTAAATCATCCGTTTAGTTAGCGCTTATAAAGAAATTAATGACTGTCAACGTTAGAAACACCGATAACGGGGAACGATGGT
>LUCH01000075.1:31850-46520 GCA_013368495.1 Paragonimus heterotremus | reverse complement strand
TGCGATATAACTATATATTTCTAATAAAAGTAGATGTCCACAGGCTTTTCCATTGTCAAAAAGCTCCCTTAGGTTTTGTACCTAGGCTAGAAAGGTGTAACCACAGTAAACTACCATATGGAGTCAATGAGCTCATCGCACAGGACTTTTGTCATAGTGGAGAAGACGAGATAAATTGTGAACCGTTTATCTGGGTTGCAAGTCCTCTTTTGTCATGAGCAAGTAAAGCCAAATTCTCAGCCTCTTCTTCTCGAATGTGATGCTAGTCACACTGTGTCGATTTGGCTTCTGGACCACTTGGTCTGACTAACTTTAAGAAAAACATTCTGATAAAACCCTTGTATCTCAAAAGTCTTGTAATTGGTGACACCGGAGCCACATTGGTAAGGCTAGGTACACAGGCTGGGTTAATTCGCCTTATTTAGCAAACCCCTTTCTTACCAACATCATTTGAGCAGTTTATCTAATGAAACTGTTGTTTAACCTACTGAGGAATCCGATGTAACTTTACCCCTGATTTACTAACATAAGGAAGTCTTATACAATGTATGTTTTGGACAAATCTCGTTCTCTTTCATTGGATGAGCACTGCAATATGCAGGTTTATAGTAACGACGTTCAAAAAAATCAAATAGCCAAGTGGCAACTGAACATCCCATGACCAGATAACCTGGAATCTACGAGCCGGGAGCTTATTCTTAGGCTACCTATCAACCTCCGTTTAGTTCCGCGTGCCTGACACTTAGATGGATATTTCGTGCATTGATAGCTCTTAACTTCTGTTTCAAATTTAATTTTTTTGATCTTGATGCATGACCACCCATTCGAACGTGACTATTTCCGCCTGCTAACTTCAGCAGATGATTCATTTCTATTTTACGCATATCTGAATTGATGCATGATTACTGATCATAGTCCGTGTGTTGTAACCGATGCAACCGATCGGAATGTCTCGTAGAGTGTACCTTACGTAAACCCCGCCTACGTGCTCTAAATTCATCTGGGGACATAATCACTTCAGAATAACAACTATCTTCCCTCCAGCACTTAATCAAAAGGGCGCCGGTAGCGCGTGAAACTGCTCTAATCACACCGCTATTCCACTATATTGAATGACATCCTGTACTATTTTCCCCTACATTCGAGATACCAATTACGCTCTGTTCTCAAGACGACACAAGCAGTCGAATTTAAGCCTAAATCACTATCCGAAGTTCATGTAAACACTCGATAACCCCGGCGTACTTTCCATTTTAGCAATCCTGCAGACCTTACAGACTATCCTTCTAAGTCACACCGACCTGAACAACTGATCACAGGTCATAAGCTCGATTAGTCTGTGTACCTTCGATCGAAACACCCAGACGTTATTCCTACAGTTCGTTGATTACCGATGAGGCGGTTCGCCAACTCTATCTTCTGCGTCGTCAATTTAACGTTATCTACTAGCAAATAAGTACCCTGATTCGCTTCGACCAAACGAACAGGTTTAACCCGACGTACCAGTAGCTGACACGACATAACCGTATGGATTAAACGACAGCAGGAGACACATATGCAACCCATTGCCTGCATGAATATCTAGGGTTTATCGATTTTCGGATAACCACCCTCACGAGCACCCGAGTGGGTGCAAACCGTCATCGGTCTACTAGGTGTGATGAGCTTGTCACTCCGACCTCAGGCCGTTGTCTCACCTTTTACCCAAGCGGCTGGACAAAAAGGCGTTGACACACCCGAGCGTACAATTCAGAAACAACAATTTCTACAGTGGTGTTTTCTTTGAAGAGGCAATGAGGTTTAACGAAATTTTTGTTCTCATTTAGGAATATGTGCTTTCGGATGTTCAAAACATGCTTACGATTAAACTGTTATGAGAAAGATGGCGTGTACAAAACCAGCATATTTTCTGTGTTTCATCACGCACGACCATGTAGTGCATCCAGACCTAGAATGAAACAACTACATTAGTGTGATGATTTTCTCTCAAATCTAGCACAGCTCATGTGATCAGAATTATATAATTTAGTTTTAGGGATCTAACCAAACAGACTTAAAGTTTAACATGTCTTTAGTCAGCGATAGTCTATCTATACCCGTCAGTGGATCCAGGTAAACATGTTGTGAACTGTCCGGTGTTCAGGCATCAAAAGTAAGCTTGTTTGTTATGCGTTTCTTCTTAATCCTAAACTGCCAACACTGATTGTAATGAACCGTCACTGTTGATTTTTTTAATGTATAGCTAAAATAAAAGCTGCATTTTGTTTTCCCTGATATCACCAATGAATATCTAGAGGCTCCGTTTATTGGTCACTGCGTTCACTTTTTCTTTTACCCCATCGCTATAAAACTACGTGAATAAGTGTTTTGTTTTGTCCGCATCGTTTTTCAATACGCCTTTCATTGTATGGTTCGCCGTGTATTACAATTTTGTCAGTTTTCTCAGTTTTAGAGTCACAGGCAACCAATCTGTGGTTACAACAAGAAAATACCCAGTTATTCTGAAACTGTATGGGCGGCGCGGTAAGTAAAGAGGAATCCTTGGTTTACTGTCTTCAAAAATCGTTGGCTGTCAGTCACCGGGTTCTTCGGTGCTGGCGAGTAAAAAATCGTGTCGTTCTCAAAAACTCCCGCCAATTTTCGTGTTCAGCCGAGTACCCGAGTCAGTGTATAAGGCAAACCAGGATGCCCAGTGCAGCCACACCACTCCACAATGCCTGTGATCTTTTTCATCCGGATCGCTGCATGGCAGTCAACCAATTCAGTTTACAATTTGCAATTAATCTCGGTTCGATAAAGACTAGCCAACATCTATTATTGCATTAAGTTGGCCCAAACATTTTTCGAACTTCACATAATTGCTCCCGGCTACGGAAACTCCACAACCGTGTCTTCGATTAGCGTATACTTAAGAGTCTAGAGCACTGTTTAATCGGACATGGACTAGGTTTCAGGATGACTGTATGGTTAATACACTGATGCTCTACTAACAGCGGCGTTTTGGGTTAGTTGACCATATACCATCTGTTGTTATCAGCTTCTGGAAATCTGCACACTGGATGATCATCAACATAGTAGTTCTCCGTTGATATCAAATGTTGGCAGAATGTTAACTCTACGGAAGAGTTTGGACCTGTTCGGAACGATTTACTCTGTCTTAATCAGGGATCCACAGCCAGCAACAATTCGACATCAAAACCGTCAAATCATATACATTCGCCATCGAATTTGTACCGACCACTACTCTGGCGTTATTACACCAATCGTCTTGTAATTAGCTAAGATCCAGAAACCTTCATGGCAAATAGTCCAGACCCATCAGCGAGTTATGTAGCCATGATTGAAAAAGTACCAATTACACTGAATCCTTTGAGAAAATTTTGTTAAACCTCTCATCTTAAGGGGTTTTCTTTTTATCTAACCCTACAATGCACCCATACCTGTAAAAACACACAAGTTTGTTACGTATTAAGGATGCTCAGGAGAAAATTACAAAGTAATCATTAGGCTCAGGAAAATACCTCAACAACAGAAGCTACCGAAATCGGACTAATATCCAATGTCTTATACACCTTGACAGAAACTTATACAACACTCATAAAATTCTGCCTACCTCAGGTAACCCGGGACAGATCTGCTTCTAACAAAGGGTAAACTCCCAGGGAGACCGTTTTTAAAACTGAATTGTAAGTAAATGGATTATATTGCAGACAACATCCATTCCTGAGGTAACACAGGTTACAACGCCGTAACCATGACCAAATTCAGGCAAGAGGTTAAGTATCCTACTGACTGCAGACATATGTGAGAAAAAAAAGTGGTAATATAAGCTCCTTATAAACTCCCTCCCGGCCAGCCTCCACAAGTCAGTAAATATTCATCCTGACTGAATGTTGATCCGGTGTGCGTTGTTAACATGAGTGCACTTCAGTGACTGTGTCTTCAGTTCTTTCTATTTACCTTCATAAACCTTTTCGTAGTCAGCCAAATACAATTCAGTCATCGACAAACTCAGAAACAGAAACGCACAGGCAATGACATTCTTTGTTCTACAAATATATAGATCAATATTAACCTGTTGATATCTGTTAGACCTATACTGATCACTATAACATACCATCAGGGAACTCGATAGAATCCAGGGTTTCTTCTACAAAAAAAGAGCCACACAGCCGCATTTAAATAGAACGTCTTAGTCTCCTAACTTGTGTTAACCTAAGTGAAAAAACCGAAGTCGTAAGATTTAAGGAATCAGCTATTCAAAAGTTGCCACTGAAAGGATTGTTCTAAGTGACCGCTGAACTTTCTATTTGTGCAAGTCTCCCTTATAAGCAACTCAGTAAAACGATGTACAAGCCATTCCTGGCATTTAGGTTGCAAACGATGCATCACCAAACGAGGCAACATCATCACTGAATGAGAGCTTGGGCGTGCAGATTTGAGATCTGAAATCCTTGAATATTAAATATTGTTACTGGTGAAAGTAACCACTCTGGCCATAACATAAACACAAGTTTTGCTTGTAAATGACGAAGAATTGCGGCGTAAAAGCAGCAAGTCAGATGAACTCCTTCCTCGGTGGTTGACAGGCTGTCAAATATCGGTGGTCGCCGACGGTCCCAGCAGTAGGCTAGCGGTCGCTAACAGTTTGAACAACATGGTTTAAAGTCAAGCAGAGTAACTGGGGAGAAAAATACATTAACAACTGGGGAATAAGCCACTGGGTTGTCATTCAGAAATGTGACATGAGGGAGGTAGTCATGGAAAATACATTGAAAATTCGGCACAGAGCGCTACTGTTTTGTTATTTTCACTGGTAATCAGAAGACGACCGACATTATTAGGGGTATTAACGGTGAATTTTCACACTAAGGTTTAACAGTACAATGTTTGGTTGCCCTGAAAACCATGCAAAATTTGGATACACCGATCCGAGCTATCCACAATCTTGATCACTTACTCAGTATTTCTCCTAAGCCGGTTGATTTTTGATGGGTGACCAATTCGAAGATGTGACTATGCCAAGACTCAGTGAAATATTTCAATGCAACAGCTGGACATAGTCAGGGTCCAAGATGAGTGGAACACGGGTAAAACGAGGGATCAAACTAGACATCATTCAACGAAATGGACCTACTGGTGAGAAATAACACGCGAAAATGCAAAATAGATTACATCAGCTGAACCTGCTAATTGGACAGTGAAGATCTCTCTTTATTACGCTACTTTTCACTACAGTTTTGTTAAACATTGTTCTTCTTCTAAGCCCAAAAATAAAATTGTGTGCGTACTGATTTTCTGACTAATCGTCTGGCATTTAGGCAACATTTAGAATGTAGGCAACATCGACTGAATTAGGTAGCCTTCAAATTTAATTTGAAACAGTCGTTTAGTGTTGACTGAATTCCATGAATTTACTGAGTCGAACAAAAGACTGAAATTGTGGTCTGTTTTCTACACCTCATTCATAATGAAACGGTTATTTTCATGTGAGCTATGCACTACATCTGATTACCAAGCACGCAAACATAACCTTGCTCGTCACTCCCATGTCATTATCAATTACCATAGTAGCCTGCAATTTCAACGATGTTGCTATCCTTCTAGGAAAGTGAAAATTGCCAAGGAACATTCTTGATGAATAATCTGAACTTTGATCTGTATGAATGAAAATGAACTCATAGATGGGTTCAACATACATACTAAAACAAACGTTTCAGCTGGTCAAGGCTGAGCGGCGTATTAACGGTGATATCTAAAAGAAGCGTAGCTCGACCTGAGTGTTTATTCTCTGAGAGACCCATGTCAACTATCTAACTAAATTAGACAGCCGTTGTCAAACGTGGGTGTTGGCCAATTTACATCAACGATATTTTTGATAGTATAATAAACCTTTCATTAAGCTGAAGAAATCCGGATATCCAGACTTGATGGGGAATGGCTCTTTGTGATATCAACGATTGGAGGAAACATGCAGCATTTGTGTGCCTTCTGAGTACGATTGAAAGACCAGGTTATCACTCACAAACAAATGTAGAGGAGCGTTTAGATGGGATGGGTAGCTCGTGCTCATTTTGAGGTCAGTGTGCACGTGCTCAACTATTTTACGGGAACATGCAGAGAGGTTAAGAACACAGTTAAGCAATGATATTCACCACTGTTGATCTATTACCAAAGAACGAAACACGAATCTAAGGCTTTGTGAAGGATACTGGCTAGAAATGTCATTCGAATGTGCAGGCTATAATCAGGTGTGTGGAATCTTGATAAACGTTGCCTCGTAAATCACGGGGCAACATAGTTCACTACTGTAAAACATACCCGATTTGGTTTCTCCATGATCAACAAAACATTTCATACTCAAACTTGCATTGTTTTTTTCTTTCCACAGAGATACCATCTGCTACGGAGTTTTTGTTTCGAAGACAACAACAGTGAAGTAAAAATCAGACTTTCTTGAATTTATCCTTAGGCATTGACCATGGAAACGGTCTGAAAGCATCTTAAACCGGAAACTTGAAAAGCTGGACTTCAGCTACTTTTGGCACATGATGGCAAGTCGGTATGTGGGAACCGGTATGGTCCACCGTTCCCAATAGCGCTTAACCGAAATTTTCGAGGCCACAACTTCAGTTGCCCCATGATTTGTTGAACAGAGTAAGCTAAATCAATATCTGCGGGGTGACCATTTACGTCCCAAACCGACTACTGCTGACTAAACGACTTTGCAGAGTGCCGTCCAACTCAGTCAGTCAGTGCCATACATGAGAAGTACGCACTCATAGACAAAACAAACAATTACTAGCCTATGCCAACCGGCAGCCGTCACCAAAGGGAACTACATCAAATACCAATCATTCTTCAGCTAGACTTTTTAGTCAGTCGCCTTCACATATAAAACTGTACTCGAGTTTCACTCTTGCTACAACTCGTCGGTAGTGCTTGGTCTCGTTTTAATTAATAGGTCTCCTCCAGAAGCTGTCGAATGAACTCACAAGCTCACAAATGAGCACGGCAGAGCGTTTCCCTACGAAAATTCCGCTACGCCACGTGTGAGGTGAACATGTTGCCTCAGGAAAGCTAGCGCAAAGTAATAGTCTCGATCGTGGCGAGGATATTCACTACCGACGAGTTATAACAAGAGCGAAACGAGAGTGTAATGTGTCTTCTGATAAGTAACTTATTGAAATGTTTATGGGAATATGACGGATGCGATAAATCGTGAGTAAAGTTCACTAGTTATAAAACCGAAGTTCGTAAAATTCATCGGTGGCGCTTTGCAATGGCCGATCAGAGGGAACTGAGTGTTCATCATACATGCACCCATAAATACGAGGACTGGATTCATGTCCGTTATCGTGCTTGTTGTAAATAAGGGCCATATAACCATTGCCAAATCCGGGCGTGGCTTCCATTTGCAAGGATAGACAGCAGCAATCTAACTTATTGGTAGTAATGAACAGAATGCACAAGTTTTGTCAAAAAGAACGAGTGTTTTTCGATGTAATACGTTTGAGTAGAACCTCAATAAGATATTAATCAAGCAACGTCGACCTGAGTAACATTCCGCAAATTCGGTCCATACATAAGCACGTAACAAATCCTAAACAGGGAAAATGAACTTAACAAAAAGTAACTAATCACTTAAAACATATGGCTGACGGACGACTTAGATCATAAATGGGCAGGCAACTAAAAAGCACAACGGGGGGAAATCAGCTACCAAGACAGCCGAAGCGCCGATGGAGAACTTATAGCCAAAGTATTTGTGCACCAGAGAGTTTGACTTGGGTTTTGCGAAAAGCCAGGAAATACGTCTGTTTTCTGAATGATGGTCATCTTTATTCAGCATACTGGGTGTCGTCCGTTAACCGCTAACCAACCAGCTAGCATTTCCGTTTTCTCTTTACCAACCTCAGATTTGTTTGCTGAATGCCAGCAGCCATTTGCAGAGTCGTTCTTATTAAGTGGCTCATGTCGCGGCTGCACGATTAACTGTGACAGATGCAGATTGTTCGTTCACAAACGAAGAGACTGGTAACTATTTCGTCCGCTGTACTACATATAAATTATCATCGTTGCGGCCTGTTGCCTCGAATTGTATATGGTTGACTAGTGGTCAACGAAGCGTTACCCCATATCCCCCGGTCCGTCGATCAGTGCTGTGTTCCACTTAAATGAGGGAACCAGGTGTCATAATTTTATTCAACCTGTTTTGTGAAAGTAACTTTGAAATAACTCTAAAATAACAGTGGAGGTCGCAACGTTTCTGGATCGTTTACTGAGACGTCTGCGTAGACTTTCGATAAATTTGCTGTTAATGTAGATCACCGAGATATCTGGTAACTGATCTAGATAATATGTTCAGTTGAATAGGTGCATATGTGCCAGGTTTACAGGCGGATTGTAAACACTAATCTGAAAAATTAATGAACTATAGTGATAATCATTTAATTTGGCTAAATAATTAAGGGTTCTACTTATGACCAGCTTACACGAGCTATTGCCGTGAAGGTCAGGAGTAGCGATAACGTTCGATCGTTCGAAGTCCACTGTTACATTTACACTCACATCCTAATATTAGTTCTTGTGATGGTGGCTAATACTTATAGGCAACTGTGGCAGGCACACCTTTTGATCGGACAGTATAGTGAGGTATATCCATAAGCAGATCAACGACATGATGAACAGATTGTCAGTTGCATTAATTGGTGAGACTGAACGCGACGAACAACACCGAGCAACCGACCAGAAGTAACACGGAAATTGGGCGTTATCGATGGATCGGAACTCACCTCTACAACGAAAGACGAACACACTACCCCGTCAGACCAAACAAGTAATCGGTCAATGAAAATGAGCATGTTAAATGATCTATAGTTTTGGGCATTCTTTACAAAAGCTTACGTGAATAACCGTTGATCGGATTCCAGTATTTTTGATATCGTAGATAGTCTAAGCAGCGGTTTCACTAGTGTTTGAACTAAGAATAAATATTACAACTGTTGTCTAATGAACCAGGGAAATGAAATTGCCTTCGTCCGTTGCAGTGCGCGATAAAGTGAAGATGGAAACCGATTTTTGTTCGAAGTGAGCATGTCAACGAAAAATGCGGGATAGCAGAAAATATCAAATGACAAGTGCCTAAACCAGTTGCACATACAGATGGCTTACACGAACGAACACCAAGATTGTGTCAGTGCACTGTACGATACAAATTGAACACCTTTTTTTACGCTGGTGTCTGAATCCTCGCGTCTACCTTATTGTAAAAGGATAGTAAAGAGTTAGAACTTGCGACAGACTCAATAAGTCGATGCGAAGGATGTACGAATAAGCAAGATGGTCACACTCCACCCACTCGTCTCAGAACGTAGAATGGCCAGTAAAACTGTTTGAAGGAATGACCTGTGCCGATGACCTGGGAAGTCAGTTGACCACTAAGTGGCGACAGCGAGGTACGGTTAAAAACTGGTTGCCACAACGAGAGATTAGATATGGGTGCATAAGAATCCCCGAGAAACAGCGGCCAGTTTGTATGGGGAGGGCGGATGGGGAAAGCGTGTGCGCCCTGGCTTTGGGTACAAGTTGGTCTGATAGTTACTGTTCTTGGCTGTTGCGACCTCTCAACGTCTGTATTTAGCCTAACCAACACTAGAGGCGCGATGTGAATTCCGACATTCCTTTGGTGTAAGTTTCAGTTGTCAATCTGCTGGCGTATTTTGCAGCGGGGAGGTGCCTGACAAACGACCACACAGGTTTTTTTCTGTATGTTGGCCACTGGTATAATTATCTGGGTGATGAAGCTGATGACTAATAAAGTAAACCTAATTACGCTTAATTCTTCGCAGTCGTGGTAACCGGTTTGTAACACGGCCTCAGGACCACCCGGTTGCTCACCAATAGTCACCGTGATGTAGGGCCTGGGAATTGGTTAGGTTTGGGCCTTATGACGCGGAAAAGGGTGGGGCCAACTCCGCAAACAGGACGGCACAGAGATGACTGGGCTGTTAGTTTTCCTGTGTTATCGATGTGGTGTGCCAGTTGTGTCATGCCGTCGTGCAAACTGTTCCATATATGAGAATGTTCGATCACACAGAAGTTAGCGGACATGTGTATAAACTGCGCAGGTAGCGAGATGCGTGTGGACTCATGCGACAAAACAACGATCGGGCGGACGTTTAAAGTGCGAACATGACCAGTGAATGAGCTCCAATCACCAACCCGACGACTGGTAGGCCGTGTCTGACATCAGCGTGACCGTTAGGTCTGTTATTTGATGTTATGCCGACCGGCAGCTTAGACCGACGTACTTCAAGTGAACACGATGCACGCTTGATTTAACAAACGTTTTGGAGAGGATGGAACAGGGCTGGCCGTCAATCTCAGATTACTCACGTTTTTAGGGCCTAAGTACACAACGACTAGTAAGTCGAGAGTACGGACAGGGTGGCCAACACAGCTACACGATTCCTTCAACCCTTATACGAGGACAAGATCGTGGGAGATTTAATATTTCAATAAAAAGTTCCCCTAATGCATAGTAGCGCATAATTTGAGTAGACGTCGATGGTCTTTTGTAGTACGGGTAAATGTCATTTGAACTATTTTGGTTGCAACGCCCTTGCCCGGTAGATCGATGGACTAATGAACAGAAGCGGCATATAACTCTAAACACTTGACAAATGTTTAACAAAACCCACATGCAAGTAAACCCAGTTTACACTAAATAACGGAATGGTTCTATGTCAGTTTATTCCATCAGAAACCCTATGTTCTAATTGTACGGTTTTTCAGCTGAGCTTGGCCTTTAGGTCGTCACCAAACTGGGTGGCACCGTCAGGGCCTAGTTACTCAAAGGTATCCAACTGACCGGTGAAATGAGTGAAGTTCGATTAATGCGCGTTCTTATGTACAACAGTTCAATGACCTGACTCTGACTGTATGCACCTCGAAGCTGTTTGTGGTAACCCCTTCTTTAGTTTTGCAGTTCGATAAGATTTACCATCGGTTGTCTGTTTTTCATCATCGATTAGATCTATTCACGTTATTTCGTCCAGCTGTACGACAACGTTTTGTCGTAGATGCCGTGACGCCTCCTTAGGGAGTTCCCGCACGTTGGCTATGTTTGTTTAATCTATCAACTTCTGAAAACGAAACTTCTAAAACTTCTTTTGTGAGTCTGCTGTTTGCATACCCAACCCTCCCCGCAACTCCGAGATTCAGTGTGCACCTAGTTTTATCCCAATGAACGGATAGCAACGAAACTTGATCCTGTCACTTGATGTCTAATTCGTGTTTGTGCACTGACGTAGACAGTTCTTGTTTAGTTTAACTCACGTAATTCTTTTCATGCCCACCGAATTTGAGTGTGTATATTTGACTTCTTGTGTCAGCGATTTTGCTTTCTTTCACCCTGACAGCAGACTTTATTCGGCTGACGTTCGGTCGTGTTTTGAAATGATGCCGTACAGTCGAAAAAGTCATCTAATCACTACTGATATGTTTTGATGCAGTTGTTTTGTCAGCTGTTTTGTTGGAGTTGAGATGTCTTTTTCCTGTAGTAGCCTCTGAGTGAGGAAATTTTGTGGATATCAGCTGCAACCGTATGTCTGATGAGGGTAATTTTGCTTCTTCCTTTTAAGTTCTGTACTATTGCAGTATATTTCGTTTCTTGCTAGCAGAGTTTGACTTTAACATGTTCTTGCCGCTCTGGGTGGTTGCTATGTCATCTATGTAGCTGGTCAGGTCGTCCTTGTTTTCAGCTAATTGGGATCGCCGGTGTTTCTTCATTTGGTCATTTGGCCAGTTAGAAATAGTGAGACAGGTGGATGTCGTCTTCATCCTCCAAGATGAAGTTGGTTAACCTCAAATTTCTACTAGTTGACCTATCTATTCTCGAGCCATTACTAATGTGTCCTACCGTTGTATAGTCAGCATACGGTATCTACAGTTTTGGCTTCATGTTTGGCGTTTCGAATTTCCCCATGACGACCTCGACGGTTGATCAGAATATGAGTGGTTACTGTGCGGACTAATATTGAACGGCGCAGTTTTTGACATTCAAAATATCTCCCTAAACTACAAAATTTATGTTGGATTTCACCAAACACTAACCTGCTCTCGATGATTCTTCGAGAAACTTACACGTCACAAATAGTTCGCATCGCCTCTCATTTCCCTCTAGAAAAAAGAGATCTAGACGTAGTAACCTGTTTTTATAGTCACTGTTCTTAGTAACTTATGGAAATCTTACGAACCACACTGTACTTTCCTACCCACTGGGCACTCCGGAAACAACGGGGACAATATTCATGGACTTATTCCAACTGAGATCGTTCAGATGCCCTACAGAATGGCAGACGGACTTCTGGTTTCCTGTTTTCAAATGTCTTTCTAAGACGGCATAATACTCTGTTTAGTTTGAGTAATATTCTTGATTGGCAATTCTCTGGCGATCTGTATCTCCAGACCTTTTAATTCGGACGTCCTCGTAATACCTTTCTTAGTCCCTCATTCACTTATCTGCCTTGGGGACCTTGCGATGCCGGCCAAAATGAATCGGTGACATACTTTTGTGTTCACATGAGGTTTATCCCTAATTGCCTGACGGTAGATTTCTCCGAGCCCGCCTTTAATCTGTTGTATTTTGAGCATCTGGTTATCTTCAAATCATCTTTCAGCAGTCATTGCTGAAGATAGAGAATAAAAGCGGCCTTAGGAACGATCCTTGAGGAATTAGGTTTATGACACAATAATGGCGAATTTTGCGCCTAACATCTGGACATACATTCCCTTGTTTAATTTGAAGGTCTTATTTCAGAGGAAGCCTCAGTGATTCTAGCTTCTTAATTAACAGTCAATGACTGATTGAACTGAGGACTTTTTCGATGTCCAGAAGGAATATCTTAACCATTTCCCTTCGGTCATTTTTCTGAAAGACAAAGGTGGCTAGGTAGCAAGACTTTTTCGTCATGGACTCGAGCAACTGACCTGTTGGGAGCCGATGATGTGTGATTTTGTGTGTACTATTGTAACTTACAATTACTTCCAACAGTTTTTAAAACAATGACACGACACTTGTTGGCATGCGGTGAAGTGCTCTTTCATTTTTATTTTTGAGGATTGAGATAACAGCTGTTGTCTTCTAAGCCCACGATGGTTTACCCTCTTCAGTTTCTTCGCTGAAGATGAGTCGGCGAATCAGCCAAATGTTTCACTGGTATTGTCCATTCATGCTAAGTGCTGCTTAGTAACTCTTTTTGGCTGCTCACTTCTTACAACATGGCTGTCATTTCCTTAAGCTCCGGCAGGTCAAACGTCATCAGAGACAGAGCACAGGATTTCAACTTTTTCTATTTTTTTTCCACCTCACAGTTATCTATGCTATCCTGCATGTTTCCAACTGCGACGCGGAAGAGGGCTTTCGAGTATACGTTGTTGTGAAACGCCTTAGGGTTTTCGTAGTACTTTCAACCATTTTGCCCCAGTGGACATTCGATCCGCCAGCTACACCCTAACTGTCTTCAGGTATACGGTGCTGTATACCATATACTCAGGAAATATGTGTCCAACCCTAGTTTTTCGCTTTTAAGTTCAAGTGTTCACAACCTGACTGTTTCAGTATGATAAGGAGTTACTGAGTTTCGTCCTACAGAGAGGACGAAGTCAGCCGTCATTGCCACAGAATTAGGTTTCATCCTGTCAGAGCATCCTTTTTAGTCATCATATGTTACATCCAACCCCCTGTCACCGTTGCACTTTCCGACTGTTTGATTTCTTAAACGCTTTTCAAGGAGGCTGACACCCTTTAGCACAAGTGTAACCTTAACGGCCGCGTGATATTCAAATGATGTTCAACAGTAGTAGTATTACGAGGTTCAGTGGGAATCCCGTAAATTATAAGTTCTAAAGTCAATGCAACCTAGAAATGGCTCCAGCTAGTTTGTTATTCAGTGTGTCCGAGTATGAGCAAAAATTGCAAAAACCCTCAAAGTGCTTCCCCAAACGACCCTACAAGGGCTCGCCCAATCTACAGTACGCTTAAGTCTTTATGTAACCAACTTTTGCCAATTTACACTAGTTATTGCTGGATCGCCAGCAGAAACTGTCCTTTCTTCAGTCCTAATGTTACTTACCTTCCTTAGTGTTGTAACAGTATTGTAGAAGTCAAGTGTTTTCAATCAGCAACAAGGCAATGTGACAAGAGAAACTTACTAAAGAGAGAAAGAGGAGGAACAAGACTATTGCAAACAGGAACGATCGTATGACCAGCTGTACTCATATGTGCAAATAAACAGGATGAGCCTGAAGCTATTAATCAGAACTCCGTATGACTTTGCACAGTTAGGCATAGAAAAATGCCCGTCAGTGAACGCGTTAGTGAGCTCTGAATGGTGAACCCCGCAGAGGAAATTGCTTTGCACAAGGGATTGGAGGCATCCGAAACGGATAAACTTGTCACAGTGATCAAAGCCAAAGGACGCCTGCGTTTTAAACCATCACCCCAAGTGGTTTGCGCTGCATCACATGCAGTTTCACTTACACACCACGTATCCGGTGTAAAACCGAAGTTATAAGCCCGGTAGATGTATGAGGGAGGTATTTGTGTCCAGCCGGCCAATGCTGGTTAGTCATTTCACAGGCTAGCTCCAAACTGAAACTCAACCT
>LUCH01000075.1:15146-31205 GCA_013368495.1 Paragonimus heterotremus | reverse complement strand
AGTGTTTGGAACCATATCCGACCACCGATTACCCAAGATGCGTCTTAGGTACTGCAAATGAAAGCGGCTCAGATAGCGCACGTTCCGCTGATACAAGGTCAACGTTTCACTGCCGTACAACAGTATAGACAGCACTATTGAGTGGTAGACAAAAAGCTTAGTGTTCGGCTACAGACTGTGGTTCTTCCAAACACGTCTTTCGAGACGTCTGAAAGCATTACTAACCTTTGCCACACGAGCACTCAACTCGCGGTCCACGGCTAGATTTGTGGACAAGTTACTACCCAAGCAGCAAAACTTCGCGCAGCTATTGACAACTTCTCCACTGATGCGAAACTGGGATGGAGGTGTACAGACAGCAGCTCCGCCCGGAGAAAGCTGAAAGAAAGAAAATATCTTACCTGTGTTGGTATTCAATCCAAACTTGGATGCCGCGCTCGTGAAAGCCGTAGCCAGTCGCTGTGGTTCGTCCCCGCTCCGTATGAACAGCAGTATGTCATCTGCCAAAAACATGTGCATCGTTGAGATATGTATTCCTGCTCAACCAGTCACATTAATGAGCAAGCATCTGTATCCCTTGAGCGACTACTAAACTGAAAGCCGTCCATGCTGTGAGCATATCCATGAGAGGGCGGAAATATTTCGCTATCGCCAACACGTCTGCTTTCTGATTCCGCACTATATGCGGAAAACTCCGGCTGGCAGAATGCTCTCATCTGTTTCACTAGCTCTCTCTAATCACTGCCAATACTTCAGTAGGTTTGGATTAACAGGACCTTTCGTTTTAATGGTCTCATTATATGAGTATATTTTGTATGGTTTTGTTGAAGTGTTTGATTGTGGCCTACACTCCCAAATCTAATACCTCTTCAAACCTGCCCGTTCTGTTCACTTGGCCAAGAAGAAAGATTTATTCGGCATCTCTAATGCACTGGAAGGCATTCTCAAAATCCGTAACTATGAACTTTGGGCAGGTGGTTCTGGTCCCCAGGGGGTGTATCCTTTTCACTTTTAATTTGTTTTCAAGAGGTTATGACTCCGCCAGGATCATACCGGGCAATACGGAGTTCCACATTCAAAAAGTACTTACCTTCGTATACAAAGCACCGTGACAAGTTAATGTCATCGACGCTTCTTGGCCCTTCAGGTCATTCAACCTTCCGATTGCATAAGATTAGACAAACTTTAGTTTAAGTCACACTCTAACCGACTTCCGTCCACTCTATAGGGTTTTGGAATATCGTGGATGGTACCAGTTTGATACCATCCTCGAGTAAGTTTACTATGTTTCTACAGGTTATTTCCCCTCAACGTCTGAAGAATTTCAGCTCATCCACAATTCTTCTGCTTAATTTCAGTATGGGTGACATCTCCTATTCCATACCTCTCCTCCTAAACGGCTTTTCATGTTTATAATAATTACGAAGCGTGAACAGGACGGATATGAGAAAACATATTGTACTGTGTACTGGTGCTCATTAGCAAGTAATTTCTTGGTTGAACCACAACGAGTTAAAACCAGAAAAGTTATTGGTTTCGCAACGTTTCAACCCTTTCAGAGAGCCCTTATCAAGTTCTTCACATTTCGTTAAAACTGACTGTTAGTGATAAAATTTTTTTTTAGACCATCTGCTGTCAGAATAACCTGCAGTTTCTATGGTGGTGAATTACCCTGTCTCTAAATTTAGTCAAACATCGTCACTCGCAGACTACTCCTAGTTAACAACACCCAACCCAGGGTACTTTCATTTAACGTTTGACTTTGGCTCACATAACATACGATCGTCACGTTCCTTTGACATCTTCAGCGCCGACTGCAACGGGGACAAAACAAATTTAGCTAGATATGCTGCAGGTAGTTTTGTTATTATTTTACTATATTTGAAGTGAAACTGAGAAGTACAAACTCGGAACCCTTTCAGGGTTCTTACTGTTGTCACACGGAAGAACAGCTTACCTGGGCATGATAAGCCTGACCACGGTTACGATAGCGGGGTAGTGAAATGATGCTCTGGTGTATATACTAATTATGAGAGACTTTGTGAATCGAGTATTGAAATAACCAACACCTTTACAATGAGCCACACATTTTGGATCAAAATGCCTCGACTAAAGGATGTGGACGATGTGAACCACTGAATTCTGCGCATACAACGTTAGCTGTCTTTGTGTGATCAACACAACCTCACTAATGGGCAGAATTTTGGGGTTTCGGGTGCTGTAGCAACAAAATGCACGACCTGTTTACATGACGTGGTTCGCAAATGATGACACCGGGTTTCGCGTCCGGTTGCTAATTTGGTTGTCCGTTTAATCAGCAGATTGAATCGACCATTTCGGGAGGTGGTCGGCCACTCTTTGACATAAGCAGCAGTCCACTCTGTCGATATACCTGTCACTTCAACTACAGCTGAACTGGTCAACGACATGTGAGACAAAATAGTCACGTGCATCACATCTGGCGTTTCCATAACCAAATCTCTGAGTCGATGGCAAGAGGCACAATTCAGCAGCAGGATCTGTGCGAATTACAGCTGACTGAAGCTGATGACGCATTACAGTGGACAAATATTCCCTCCTGAACTGTAGTCTCATGCACACCTCTTTTTCCCTGCTATGTGAACTGCAGGTCTTTGCGCCTTTTCTTGCTATGAACAGAGAAATTTATCTGGGTGTCTGTTAGGAAATAGAGTGGATGTTAGGACCTATTCCCTGTGTCAGGTATTCATCTGTGCAGATTCTTCAGGCTTTGTCAAACAACGTTGATTAAACCCCGCTTGTAGACCATCGGTGTAACTCTAGAGAACTGAAGGTATTGGAGGTTTCAAGTGATTTTACGATAAACCGACCGCTGCAGTGTGTCGTCAGAACACCTCGTAAATAGAGTCTATAAACCCGTAGCTACCCCGTCAGTTTGCCTGAAGGCATTTTCTTCAAACTCAAAACGAATGCTTTCTGTGCATAAGAAAACGAGATCCCTGGGATAACCAAGAGGAACAAGCAGTTGAGTATACTGAACTGAAATCAAATTACGGAAAATGTACAGTCCGATATAGGTCGATATTAATAAACAGGAATTGCACATCGATGGAATACTACGTCTGAACTCACAGAAACTTGGTTCCAAAACGTGTACTGAATCAAATGCTTCGTTTACACAGTTTGTAACCTCTCGAGGTGTTTAGGAAGGGTCTTAACTTTCAATCCCACAGATAACACTTCTGTCAGAGCACTGGTGAGGACAACACTGGCTTAGTAATGGACGTGCTTTGAACTGTCTGTCAGAAAGAACTACGCCTCAGAAGAGCGAGATAACGAATCGAGGAGTGCTGGTTATTAATTGTTCTGGCTACTTGGATTGATCGCCTCGTGAACACCTCATACTTCACCAGACAAATTGGAAATAGACCTCCGAGGACGCTGACAAGAACCTGTTAAGACTCGATAAACTTGCGCATCTGTTCAACTACAGCGTTCATGTATGAAGTTTTAAATTTACTAAGGTTGAGATTAGTCGACGAAAGATCTTGCTTTTTGAGTAGCTCAGTGAAATACGTCGAAAACTGACCAAATTAAGTGCAATTTTTATAAACTTCACTTCGAATCTGTTCAGCTGCAAACTTGCACCATGGCGACAGTAACGGAGTAATAGCCCACTTAACCGCGGAAGAGAGACTCTGTTTTAAAACATTAAAGCACTGCGTCTCCTTAGTGCAGTTCATCAAAACAGCCGGAGAACAAACGTTGAGGAGTGGTAAATATTTGACTCATCTTATCAATCACGTAAAATTATCAGTGAGTAAATGTTCCTATTTTTTACCTGGAAAAATTAAAATTTGATAGGCCGTACTCGTTACGGAGCTTCATTGATAGTGTCTTCGTTACGGATTCCTGTGTCCCAATGACCTTTCCACTTCTGTTTTTTGTGAAACACTTGACTCCCCCAGTGGGTCAAATGCCCCCACCCTGATGACCGTTCAAATATAAACGATGTTCATTACGTACGCCCTGTTGACCTTTCAGGTGCAGACAGTGTACTTGGTTTTGCGGCTCATGATACCGCCGTGCAAATACCTGTCAGCTCGTACCCACTCCCCTCTTTCAACTGCGTTGTTTTCTATCAGCTGACCCACAAGTTCTAATTTACCTGAACACACCACCGATGAACACTGACTTGCCGACTTCGTATTTGCTTGTTAAAACTAATCAAGTGTTCGTTGTGATATGAATCCACCGGTCGGTGTAAGCTCTCCCCAAATTCCTTTAGAATTCATAAGTAAGTTTTGCAAACAGCCGTTTCCGGTTATTTTCATAGGTTTCTACAGTTACATGAACTATACGCGGTTTGTAGGTGGATCAATAAAATAAGTCCCATGGATGAGTCAATCTCTCGCAGTCGCAGTCCACTCTGTCGCCCATTGCTGTCCAGGCGGTTATGTTGGGAGAACCACAAGGCCACTGTCTGACAGGACTCATGGATATTGCATTTGAGGTGAATACCTTCGTTTTGACTTGATATACTCTTAAGGACTTGCGGTGTAGGAGTAACCGCTCGTTTAGAGTGTTTGAAGTAAACCATCGTTAGAGAATTTAAGGTAACCCTGTTTTTTTAAGAGGAGTAATACACATCGATCAGGCTTTATCTTCAGTTGTCAACACATGCCCATCGCAAACAATATGATGGCCGACAAGCACTAGACGTTTTTATGGTGAAGTGGATGGTGATTCGGGCACTTTTTCGTTAGGTGTTACACTTCCTTTGCCCAAACAGTGATATCGCTCAGTCGTTTCGGGTTGACCTGCAATCTAGCAAACATTTACCAAACCTCCGGAAGGAGGTAAGAGACCTTTGCAAGCTATCACTTTCAGTGACCATCAGCGATGTTATGGACAACCCTGTTGTGACTCAGGAGTGTGCGCGATGTTGTTGAGCTCCAGGTAGGTCGTAACAACTATGCACCACCTCACGGACTATCGCTTGGATCGCTAGGTTTCGGTCTCATCTATTAATAAGGTATTGGTCCGGCTTTTGTAAAGAAAACGTTACAGAAGCTTATTTGTGTGTCGTTGACGATGAATGCGATGTGTTTATTCGGTTGCGGTGTTCCCATCGGTGCTAGTGTTGCCAAATGATCGAATGGATCAAAATAAGCAGTCAACATTGAGTGACGGCTTGAATATCCATAAATGCGACAGCAGTGTGGAAGTAGCTCATCACTCTAAGAGGAAAGCTCCTCAGCAAACGTTTCTTTAACTCCAGCAGTTGAAGGTCTGTGACCCCTTACAGCTGAACAGACGACAAGACATACACGAACTGCACCGATATATCTTTGTTTGCGTCATGGAGCTTTCTTTGGATCTCGACTCACAGACTGCTCACAAATATGATACACTACCTCAGCATTTACACTGTAAAACGCATTGCGGCTCATAACCAAGTGGACGAAAGCAAATGGAATGGCTGGCGAATAGTTTCAAGCATAAATTGAAGTCTAAAATATTTTGTGCTTTTGCGGCCGCGAAGTTGTGCTTATTTCAAGTCACTATGGGACCGATTTTGTATAATGAGGAACGCACTTCGTTCAACTATTTGATCTTGTCTGCTGTGTAACAATCCGCTCACAGTTGCAGTGATATTTACGTAGGCAGAGTAGATGGAGAACCGGCCCACCGATTGAACATAAACCTCCAGGAATGGTTGAGATAACTGACGAGATGTCAACTTCGGTTCGACGAACCAGATCTTCGAAATCTCACGTCAGTGATTGTTAATCCCTTCATCACAAAAGCCACCAAAAAAACTAATTAAGTTAGCATATCCGAGGTGCGATGGTGCAGTCAGAACCCGAAATTGTTGGCTTCAACGTAATAATGCCTATCCAAGCATATCAGCGGGCGCTACATACGTAAAAGTGGTTGACATGACTTGTCGGGTTGTCAGGGTTCTGAATACAGGTACGTGGTATGATTGGGTGTGTGTCTAGTCAATGGTTGTTCATATTTACCCGGTTAATATAACATACATATTTTACATTTGCGACTGATGTGAGTATCCCATATTTTAGCACCTCACAACGTAAGTCTTGTTTGAAACAGTTGGTCCCCTTGAACAGTTTGAACAAAGCAGTTAGAACTCGAACACTGGGAGATGCATACATACCGTATTGACTCGTCAGTACCAAATTTACAACAACACGGGTGAGTTTTTTTTATAGCGAACAACTAGAGGGGTGGATAATCAATAAGCGGGTTAGGATGGGTCATTAAGTCCAGGGAAGGGTCAAGTTCATGAACAGTTGTTTCTGAACGCACTGAGCTGGTTTGAGTCGGTTGACTGCGACTGCATTAGCAAACCGCAAGAATCTTAAGTTAGAATGACGTAACAGGACTCTGAATGCATAAGATGGATCGATAACGTGACCAGTGGTCAGGAAGTGTCTAGCGACTGAGAAAGCTGGCTGTTTACGGGGTTCAACAACATTGCCATTCTCCGGTAACACGCACTTTTGCACCTATGTAGGTAGATGTCCCACCATTTTGGAGCTCAACCATCTCTCGGTTCTGCTTATGTAACTTTCCCCGCAGTTACTTATAAATTGGTAAATACAATACGGAGTGGCACCGATAGACTGATCTCCTTTGACTGAAAGCACCGGTAACTTCAGAGTTCGAGCGATTACACGGAGTTCAGCTGAATTGAAAGTTTGCTTGATCGAATTCCTCAACCGTTGTGTTGTTTGGTGCATGATATAATCACCCTTAAAAGGCAGATCTATGTAAAACTTCTTTTTCTCCACAGTGACCACCTCTTCGGATGGTACTTTTTGTCTACCGTGTCTATCTATGAACCTTCTGGGGGTAACCATTTGATTGTGGGACAGAAGTAATCAGATCTAGTTTTTCCGCAAGAATGTGATGCGTACAGATGCGCCTTGCCAGTGTAAAAAGAGTAATTACTAATGTTCGTTTATGTTAGACCGATATGAATCTGCCGAAGTCTAAGTATTGACCATGTGAAATTCCCATAGACAGTTCTTTCAACCCAGCCATCTTCTGGACGACTTATGAGTATATCTAGAAATGGCAGACAGTTGACTTGTTGACTTCAAGTTAGGATAACAACTATTTATACGTTGCACCAAGTTATCTATCACCTGTTTAGATCGACTGAATATCAATTTGTCCTTGGCATAACGCATGTATCACGACAAATTTCCTTTCTGCTTAGCTATCTGCTGCTAAGATGGGATCCAGTAGATTTCCCATGGCTACTCCTTTCAGTTGACGGCAGGACTGCGCAAAAAAACGAAGACTGATATTCTCAGTACAGAGCAGCAAAGTTTCCCACAATATGTCGGTCGCAAGTGACAACGTTGTTGCTGCGCTGATGAGGCAGTTAACTGTAACGCAGTTTGGTTTCTTCAAACAAAGTTTTTAATGGTAAAGTGTGAGACCAATGGATTATCTTGTGTCATCTCAGTTCACGTCACCATTTTAAGGGGCACATTTAAATTTCTGTGGGATTGTATTTGACCACAGCTACTGTCATCGCTTTTTTATCTTTCGATTGTCTAAGGAGTAGTTACTAAAGAAAAAGGTCAATCTCCTGTTGCCAATTGACAAAATTTAAACAATTGTGAAGACCCAAAACCTGTTAATTGGAGCCTTCGATGGATTACTCCTGGTCTGTCATATAAGGTTGGAGAATTTTTCACAATGCGTTGCTGACAATCCTTGACAGAACTCTTAGTTTACTTTTTGCCACTTCGCATGCTACGCCGCATTTTCTCAATTGAGGTTACACTTAAGAGCAGTCAACTTACTGTACTACAGCACAATGAATGTTAGATTTGCACAAGCATGTCGGCTAACAGTTCGGACTTCATAATTGGCGTACAATTTTTGTGAGGCATGTACCAGTAACCGCAGGTGATCGTTAGACGTGTGTTCTTTGTTCACTAATGTCCCGTTACCAAACGTGAGATTATTTGCACCAGATCCCACATCATGAGCAATCAATTCAAACTCAAAATGAGGCTCTACTGACCAACATTCAAGGTGGCTGTTTGCATAAACCTTCAGTACATTCCTAGTGGATGTTTTCATGAAGAATGTATTACTGTAACGGGCGATCGAAACAAGTTAACGCGCACGGATTGAGTTTGAAGTGATAATTATTACATGGCTGCTTTGTCCTACTTTCAGACCGCTACGTCGATGTCGTGCACGAAGACCCTGAATCAACGGACAGTCAGACTAGCAAAGAGAACAGTTGTATTTAAAAGTAACTCTGTCATATCCTTATCCTTTTTGGTTATTCTAGTACCGCTGCGTGTTGTGTATTGAATCTTTGGACACAATCTCTGTTTGCTCTTCTGGTTGTATGGTACACTGTGGCGACCCTGCCAAAGTGAAAAAAGAAATGTCACGATAAACCAGGTGTCATTGGAAAAAGAAAAGTGCCGTGAGAAAAAGAGGTGTCTGGATAAAAGACAGAATCAGGATCAGGAAAAAATGTGTCAAGATAAAAATGAGTGCAAAATATCTTACAAGTAAATGAGCAAAGGACCAGCAGGCACTCTATGTCCCCCAGCAACCTGAGTACTAGCCGGCTTGTAGAGGGTTTGGAGCACCTGGGACGGTTCTCAACGAAAAGGGGAGTTGTGTAATATGCGACCGAAACCAGCAAGTACAGAGGGGTTGAATTTGAATTGTGTAACAAGGCGTGCTGCTGTGCTGTCTGCGCCGTTTTAGTTTACGTTTGTGTAAGTCGTGTACATGACTTACTGGGCCTTTGGCTCATGCTAGTTTCTTGTTGTTTCTTTTCACAGGACTGTTGCTGAAACCCCTATTCCGGAAGAACGCTGCCTGCCGGTGTCTCCACGTTGCCCTAACGTTGGTCTGCAGGCGAAACGGACGACCAGAGTAAAGACTGCCGGCTTGCATGTTACAGTACCATAACGAGCATAAACGTTGATCAGAGACATGCCAATTTACAGCAAATGTATCGACAATAGTTCTGTCCAAATATTACATGCAGAGCATGGAAGCTTACCAAGTCTGACCCATATCTTTCATTTGACTTAAAGACAGGCTACTTCAATTCAGTCTAAAACCGATTCGATTGAAAGGCATTTGTATCAAGTACAGACTTGGGTCGGTCAGTATACACAATATCAGTGTTTCATACTTCGCAAGAAAAAATCAGTATCCGATTCAATGCCTAATAAGGACGGTCAGAAATATCTGTTCAGTACAGTTCTACGGACCCGCATTCTATAGTCCGTGTGTTCCGAGAAATAGGACACCCGGATCGCTTCACAATGACGCACAGTGCAGTTTTTCTGGCCAGCCATCAGCGCAGCCTGACAACTGAGAAGTAATCACTGTTTCGGAATCTTTAATCTTGAACTGACAGTTGGAGCAGTCAATCACCATTCTAACCATTCGGTCAGAAAAGTGTTTCCCGCAGCGAGTTTGCAAACCTGGATCTGCAGCACAACAATGTTTGGATTGAATCTGAAGGATAAAATACATACCCGTGAACAATCAGTGCTGGTGTACTTGTTTACTTGCTGCGGAACTGTATAGTAATGCAGAGATTGTACGACAATGTGTTTATCTAAACGGTTCAGGAAACATCGCTCGGTTTGGCTTGACAGTGGACTTAACGAGACAGGCAACATTGCGATAACCCCACAATCTCGTAGACTTTAACCAATTTGATCCTGAGGGTGCTTTCAACACTGTTAACAACTTGGTCAATGAGAACCAGCCTGAAAGCGTGTTTTAGTAAAAACCGAATTGATCGTCATTCAGTCAAATTATCCGTCTCCGGGTTGTTTATAAGAAATTTCTGCGTAGCTTGCGACTCCCATGTTTTTTCATACACAGGATCACGTCACTGACAAAACGCTGATGTTGCGCGTATGCGGCACTAAAAACATCCGTGATGTCCCGGAATAAAGTATCCATGAGTTCAGATTTCTACACCTTTGACCAATCATTCACTCAGTTTCGTGTATTGCTTATTACAATTGAGCTGTTGACGAACCCTGTGAATGTACTGACTTGATGAAGTAAGACCGAAAACGATTGCTCCTTTGATATTACTTTCTATTCACTGATAGGATTTTGATCTGTTACTGGTTCCATTAGGATAAGGGTATCAGTCGGAAGAATGTAGAATGGTGCACTGACGTGGTGAATTTCAACATGAGCCGTTCCGTCGCGTCGAAGTTTGTTAAAGTGATCGTTAGTTATATAAGGAAACTTGCCATCAGTATCGCATCTTGTCTTGTGGACGAGTTGAGAGATTGTTACTACCAGGCAGTGAACTAACTTAGGGTACTTTTCAGATGAGACCCAACAGTGGAAATTCAGGGCTTTGGTTGGATTCGAAACCAGCGACAGAAACAACTTGCCCAAAAGCCGCAAGTGCCTTACCAGCTGAGCTACGATGCCACGCCAGGAGCTCAGAAATTTCACATTTGGATTCGGTTACCCACCCGTCCGCCAAATGATCCAGGGGATCGACTGCCCCAGCAGGATTTCTCGAACAGTTCACGCTGGAATCCACCAAAATCACTGTCAAGCATAGAAACTGTATTACTAATAAGTAGTTTGCAAATTTGGGATTCAAAGTTCTGCTTTAAGCATCCCCTTGTGCTGACTTATGCATGTTCAAACCTCAACATTAACAAAAGAAGGGTCCTAGGAATACCGTCGCAGTTTACCAAGTGGAAGAACCAAAAGCTTTTTTAGTACACTTTAGGTTTCCTAGTATTTCTGTGGTAGGCATATAGATTTGGGTTTGTTGCTGGTCTTTCTAGCTAATGATGAGTTCGTGGGGGTGAAGTTGGAAAACATATGTGTAACATGAATAAAACGCCTACGAAACTTTGATGATATGAATCACAAGCTAAACGTTTATAACAAATTTATTAAGTTGCTTGTTCCGATTTAGGAAAGCAGATATAAGAAAAGTTAGCAATAAACTTACATATCAGACCTAAGCCAAATCGTGTAACTTTTGTGTGCAGAATATATATTTTCGCTGCGTATTTGGAGTTAGGGAAAGACAAAAAATATGGACACATTTTATCGTTTTCAATTCGGGAAAACCCGATCATTTTGATTTTACTATATACAGAAAAAGTCAGATAGATCAACAAAATTTGTGCCGAATAACACAATTACTCGTGTTCTTACGTGAGAGTATTGTCTATTTTTCTGTGTAATTCAACCGATTTTTTTGGTGTAACACTGACAACCACTTGTAGCACGAGTTCGGAAGTTGGGTTGAAGCAGCTAAGTTGGCTGTTGCGTGAGTAAACTAAAAGTGAGCGCATTTACCTACAAGTATTGTTCAAAAGGTTTATGAGCGTACGTTCTTACTTTGGGCCATTTGTGTCGTTTGACAACAAGTAATATTTGGGGAAAGTTGTACTATCGAATGGATACCACTAATAGTCCATTTGGCAATAGGTACAGTTTTAGGTGTTAACCATCAGACAGTCACTTATGTTTCGTTACAGACAAAAAGGTCACTTTTCAGTATACTGTTTCAGGCATGTAACGCCCTTCAACACATCGTCCTACACGTATGCACACAGTTAAACCCGCTGGTGGTGAATTACGTGAACTGAAACCAGAAAATCGTTTAAAGATTCCGCAATTAATGTCAACAATTGAAAAACTCCTTACAATGTCCCTTTTACACATATAAGTAGGCACCCAGCAACAATCTTTCGTGTCGTTTATTTGCATCGTTTGAGGTAGCAAAGTCTTTAGAGACACGACTAACCAACGTAACTATAATCGTCCAAAGGCCAACTCTTAAAACTTCATTTAAACCAAAAAAATAATCTGAAAGTTGGCTACATTATGAAAGATGCCGTTTACTCGTAGTAACAACTTCTGTGCCCACCTTAAGACTACTTGAACGACGTGAATTTTAAGGCTTGAGTGTCCCTGAAACAGGCTCTCCCGCACAATTATAAGCTGTTTTGGATACTCTTTAAAATTTGGCATACATAGATTTTTAAATGAAGCAAAACTGGGTATATGCTAATTTCGAACAAACAACAGAAGCTAAATGATCGATTTCAGCCACCAGTAGAAATCTTTCGATTGAGTAAAAACGTAAGATAGAAGAAACATCCTAGTTAGCTTCTAAGTGGCACGTTAGCTTATAGACAAAACCTCAAACGTATTTATTGTTCACTGTTCGTCACATGGCATTGGTTGCCACCGACTCGGATAACGCTGTCAAAACTCTGTTCATTCACCATGTGGACGAGGGTTGATTTACGTTGCAGTTCCGTTGATCGCCTTCTCATCGCACCCCCATAGGTTATTAAAAGTGCCTGTCGTTTGGTTTCGTTGAGAGTCTGTGTACCTTGTGTTTGTCATTTTTACATACGTGCCCCTTAAAAGTGTAAATTTCCCGGGTTGTTCAAGTGTTTATCGGTTTTCTTTCTTTGCGTTTGATGGTGGCTATCCAAATTCGGTCGTCGGTGACTCTGTGACATTGCACGTATGTGGTGGATGCGCCGCATAAACAAAGGTGCTATTCAGTGATGTTTTCGGAGCAGTCAGAGTCGGCATTTTGTTTGACTTTATTGGCTGAGATATGTTTTGTAAAGACTAACCTGATGCTTATCACGCGGTGCAGTTTTTGTAAGGTCTAGGTTAGGCTGGAAACGACAACCAAATGGTGAATGTTTGATGTGGGTTTCAGGGATAAAATCATTAAATTAAATAAGTGACTACATACAACGTTACCAGCTTACGAATTTTAACTCTGACGACGATAATCACCAGTGGCTATGAATGATGTTATAAAAAGTGCAGAATCTCAGTGAGCGGCTCTTTTCTTACCGAAAATGTTGTTCTCGTTAAGTCAGTTTGGGTGTTCGCTATTTGAAATTTTCTCTTCTATTTGCAACGCCTGGATCTGCAAATTACACACCAACAGGTCTGAGGTAAATGTGTGTGATAAGACCGAACTGGAATGGCTTCCTGACTAGTGAACGTTCAGCCAGTCAGAATAGAGGTACAAGCTGCTGCAAGGGGTACTGTGGTCGATAGGTGTCAACCAATCAACAACGGTGATCAATTGTTACATCGAATTCGTTTTAAGAAATGGTTACTAAAACACGTTGTCTGAACGCTTATTGGATTTGAAATAAATAAAAAAAGCAAATTGCTCTGGTCAAGGCAGTGGTGCATAACAACCGGTCGATCAAAACGCGGAACGCTTGTCGCTTAACGCCAATCGTTAATATAGTCATTGCCGGTTCACTGTGCAAATGGCAATCTTTTCCTCCTAAACTAAGTTGACTCAGTGCCAGTGAGACCACTGTTCTGATTTTCCCGACTCGGTAGCCAAGTGTGTCTGTACTTATCTTTCTTTCACATGTGCGAGCCGTTCAACGAATTCTGCCTTTTGATTAACACCGGAACAGGTACGCGTAAACTTGGGGTTGTCCTCTGTCTTGAACAAACCTACGGTGAGATGCGGAAAAGGCTAAAAAAAATAGTGCTAGACAAAGTCACAGGTTAGCACATTTCAGTCACGTACACTTTATCAAATCAATTTGTAATCAGTCAGTTCCTGTCACGAAGAGAGTTAATTCTAACCGGGGTGCCATGTACAAAATTTTGTTTGAATTCAATTTCTGACAAACAGTTGACCATGTTTAAAGTGAGCACGCATATGGACAGGAAGTTCCTAGTTGGGTTACACGTTTGCCTCAAAACGTTGTTTCTTACATTTTGTTCCTCAGACAGCGTCAGATTAATTCTGTTTACGTGCTCCACGACGTACGTTGACAAAATGTGCTGCCACAGTTTGAACACACTTTTTCATTTTTACTAGACAGACAGCCTTCATTTCTCAGGTTTTAATCTGTTGGAAAAAAACGTGATTTAGTTCAAACTGTGTTGTGTGTATACGTGCGTATTTTCACTTGTAATACGCTGTCGGAAATACAGTATCTTGAAGAAAACTTTACTATTAAACAGCCACTCCAAGAATTAAGTGAAACTCACAAGATGAACAAGAGCAACAGCTGAGTAAAAGTACACCTACTTATTTACTCTAAAGGGTACTACCTAACGATTGATTTCAGGCACAAATTTATGACTATCGTAACTCTTACATATGCGGCTGTGTAGTTGTGCCATCGGAGGCTCAATTCTGCCTATGTACAATAACTGTTCTGCCTTCAAGTTTCTATATCCGCTCATTTACAGAAACCCTCTAATCCGAAGCACATTCACACTACTTGATGTCTACACGATCCAATTTCCGCACATCTAAGTTTCGGTATATTTTTAACTGGTTCAGTGACCAGAGTGCTTAAACACATCTAATTCTGGCGAGTTATTTGCCTCTGGCTTTTTGGGGGGGTATTTACACATAAAACCTACTAAGCGTTGTGCATACGTGGATAATTTGTTTCGGGAAGAAAAGCAAGTCCAAACGTCAGAAGTACTTACGGTAGACACCTGGGCAGAATTCTCATGCTAATTAAGCGTCACTTCAATACTCCGGATGATTTAGAGAATTCAGCGCGCTCACCTAGAGTATGACCGGAATGAAAGGGCAAACTTTGTTGCCTTAAGGAAGCATTTATCCCCTATGCTCGCAGTCGTTTTAGTTCACCCTCATTTGTCGAGACCCTTGAGCTTATCTTACTGCGCCAGACATACCATCCACGAACTCACGGCTTCCTTGTGAATATCTGACGGATCAGAAGCGACTGCCGGAATAGTATGTACACACTATGAGGGAAGTGCCACCAGGACAAATGATAGTGCACTGCTACCCAATGTGCGTGAATGCATGTCAGCCGTGCAAAAAAGTGTACGCGTTTGCGGTTCCATGTTCAACATGTCATGACCTAGACGGATCGGGAATCTTCTGCGGTCACAACAACTGATGCCGTGACGAACGCGAGGACAGAGACACCCACACACACACACCTGCTAGTCGCAGCCGTTTGAAGATGGGGACGTCCGGACGCTCCTGAAGGACATCGAGGACGTGGCTGAAGTGGCTGGAATCAAGACCGACCTTGGAAAGCCGGATGCCCTGCGGACGCTGGTAAATGGCAGGGCAAAAGCCGTGCTGAACGCAGCATGAAGATGGAGTGGGTTGCTGCGAAGGAGGCGCTGGTGGCTGTGTTTGACAACCCGGCGGACCGTCAGGAGGCCATGCAGCGGTTCAAGACGGCCAGGCTTGGACAAAGAACGGATCCATTCGTGTTACCCTCCACTCTGCAAAGTTTGCTTGGAAGGGCACTACCAGGACTGAATCAAGAACAACGACAGCAGTTGTTAACGAAGAAGTTTGTTGAAGGTCTCCCGATGGCGGTTCAAGACCAAGTCCGTATTGCCCATGTCGCCCGATGGATGGATCTGGATGAGCTTGCTAAGGTGATGCGGAAGTTAAGAATTATGTCTGTGGCCTCATTGAATGGCAATACTAGCAGGAAGACACTGTAAGAAATACAGAAGACAATGAAGCAGCTCGCAACGGATGTAGCTGCCTTGAGAACAGCATCACGACAGAACGATCGACTAGGAGGCTGCTTTATCTGTGGAGAAAAAGGACACTGGGAGAAGGATTGTCCCATCCGGCGGTTTAAGAGGTCCGAAAATAAGGCGCTTCATGATTGTTCTTTTTACTGGGCGGGTCAACTAGTAGTGGGAGCAATTAGGAGGCTCAAACATACAAGGATTGAAGTCGTCGGAGAGATAGAACAGCGTTTGGTCGATATAGGGGCGGCTATTTAGCTGATTACTCGTACAGGGTAGCAAAATGTAGAACCGACATCCACGATGATCAGGACAGTTGGAGGACATTGTTTACCGGTTGACGGTGTGAAAGAATTCGGGGTAAGTATCGGCGGCCATATCGCAAAGCACCGTTTCATTGTGTCCCCAGAAATCAGACGAACGATCCTTGAAGCCGATTTCCTCGCTGCAGCAGATGCCGTGATTGAATTGAAGCCCAAAAGGTTGTCAATCAAGTATGGCTTCTTAACAATC